>CABFWO010004966.1:0-33843 GCA_902155825.1 Timema genevievae
GGGGGGAGGATGGTGGCTGGACCCACACATGCTGCAATCACACATCCCCTATGGGGGGTTAAAACGCACTGCACACTGGGCTGGATGAACTCGCCGGGACTTTAGAACCGTAGTTAGTTTATTGAACATGACTGGGTCCCGACTGACTGGGACCTCCTCTCACGTGATGTCTTCAGCCGGTATTCGAACCAAAGACTGACAAATTTGCTTGTGCTTATAACTATCAAGTGCCTCTTTAAATGGATGATGTAATTTATACGACATATTTGTAGAGTTGGATCGTTATTTATTGGCACATATCAAATAATTCTAAACAATACTAGGTCTACTTTCATGTATTCATACGCTCAATCATGCGTCCTATTGTTGTCTCACTTCTGGCGGCTGTAGAATTAGATAATGTTGCCAATGCTCGCTCCCCTAACCACTTAGCGACAGGGACAGACAGAAAGGAACCATGATCCCCTGACCACTAAGTCACAGGGACAAACAGAAAGGAACCATGTTCCCCTGACCACTGAATCACAGGGACAGACAGAAAGGAACCATGTTCCCCTGACCACTGAGCCACAGGGACAGACAGTAAGGAACCATGTTCCTCTGACCACTGAGACACAGGGACAGACAGAAAGGAACCATGTTCCCTTGACCACTAAGCCACAGGGACAGACAGAAAGGAACCATGTCCCCCTGACCACTGAGCCACAGGGACAGACAGAAAGAAACCATGTCCCCCTGACCACTGAGCCACAGGAACAGACAGAAAGGAACCATGTCCCCCTGACCACTGAGCCACAGGGACGGACAGAAAGGAACCATGTCCCCCTGACCACTGAGCCACAGGGACAGACAGAAAGGAACCATGTCCCCCTGACCACTGAGCCACAGGGACAGACAGAAAGGAACCATGTTCCTCTGACCACTGAGCCACGAGGACGGACAGAAAGGAACCATGTTCCTCTGACCACTGAGCCACGAGGACGGACAGAAAGGAACCATGTTCCTCTCACCACTGAGCCACGAGGATGGGTACTATACACAAGAACATCTCTATAAGAACGTACCCGGTTGTTTGAGGGGCAATCAGTGTTGCCTTTACTGATAGCTTGGGCCTGATAAGTGAATTAAGTTATAATCTTGAAGGGCAAATTGCCCGGCACGAACACTGCTTTTAAAGTGATCACTAGGTAAGGAAGGGTAAAGAGAAGGGGGGAGGTGGCAGACTCGCGTTACCCCTGCGGGGTAGTGGACCTGTAATGACTCCCTGGTTCAGTCTGGTACAGGGAGGACCAGTAGACCGCGCGATATATTTGTAAATACGGACAATTAACAACTTATTATTGATATTCAGCCCCTACTATAAATTAGTTCTATAATCTTTTATTTGTTTATTTATCACCGCGTCTTACTACCCGTTCGGGCCATACGCTAAAGTACTAACTACGCCAATGGGCTAAGAATGAGGAAGGTTGAATTTAGAGGAAATTAACACGCATTTGCGTGGAGTAAGAGTGGAAAACCATTTAGGAAAAACCACCCCTAGTTCACCCGACTGAGATTCGAACCTTGATCTCCCCGTCCTCGGCAGACTATCTAATACTAAACTAGCGCGTTAGCCAACTACGCCACCGAGGTGGGTCTTCTATGAATTAATCAAACCGCTAAGACCCTGTATCGTTAATTTATAACTTGGCCTGCCGAGGACGGTGAGATTAGGGTTCGATTCCGGTCGGTTGCAGTGAGGGGGGTTCTTCCTAAATGGGTTTCCACTCTCCCTCCAAAGAAATATGGGTGAAATTCCTCTAAATTAGACCTTCCTGATCTCTAACACATTAGAGTAACTAGTACATGGGCGTATAGCTCGAACGGGTAGTAAGACACGGTGCCAAAAAAATGTATAGTTTGGCGAAATGAAATAAACCCTAATAAGTGGTAACATAACTTCAGCCCTTACGGGTATTCAAACACGGGACCGCTGGTTGACTCAGAGACGACTGGTCTGAGGTATTGTCTGTTTCAATAAATATAGAACTATTTAAGAACGAGGAACAACCTGTTTTACTTCTCAATAGACTGAAATATAGTCTGACTAGTATGAGTGCGTATTACCTGAAGAGATAATAAAAATAAACACATTATGATATTGATTATAGTCTAAGCATGCAACACAGTATAGCTGTACTTGCACTACACTCCCAGCATGAAGCCTAATATAGACACTACTCTCCCAGCATGCAGCCGAGTATAGACACTACTCTCCCAGCATGCAGCCTAATATAGACACTACTCTCCCAGCATGCAGCCTAATATAGACACTACTCTCCCAGCATGAATCCCAGTATAGACACTACTCTCCCAGCATGAATCCCAGTATAGACACTTCTTTCCCAGCATGAAGCCTAGTATACACACTACCCTCCCAGCATGCAGTCTAGTATAGACACTAATCTCCCAGCATGAATCCCACTATACACACTACCCTCCCAGCATGAATCCCAGTATAGACACTACTCTCCCAGCATGAAGCCTAGTATAGACACTACTCTCCCAGCATTCAGCCCAGTATAGACACTACTCTCCCAGCATGAATCCCAGTATAGACACTACTCTCCCAGCATGAATCCCAGTATAGACACTACTCTCCCAGCATGAATCCCAGTATAGACACTACTCTCCCAGCATGCAGCCCAGTATAGACACTGCTCTCCCAGCATGCAGTCTAGTATAGCGACAGTCACATCGCGGTACAACATCTGTGCCGGACGTGTGAAAGTGTAGTTACTCGAACCGTGTTTTTAACACACATTCAGTTAAACACACACCTCGCCCCCTGAGGTCAAACATCCCCTCCTGTAATTGTGGGTAATAACGGGGGGTTGACCGATAATCACCGCCGGCCCACAGTAATAATACAAACAAGCAACTCGCACGGCCGATTAGCCCGATACATCTCCTGGCTGGGTGCGTGAAGCTGCTAGGGCTTGGTTCACATGATCTGCTTGGAGTGGTATATTATGGTAGGTGTAGACCCATAATGCTTTGCAAGACAAGGTGACTATCAATAGTCCGACACCTTAGCTTGATGGGTAACGTGTCTGTCTACTAATATAGGAGTCCCCGGTTCTATTCCTGGCATGGACGAAAAAATGTATCATTGGTGAAATGTAGGTTTACCCTCTCACAATGATGAATTAACGGCCTGAGTGCTGGATGTTGTGTTTGTTCAGTATTTAACTTAGTTTATAAGTCGTGTATGAATCTAATCGGTCGGTTCAGAAAGTCCACGTTAAATAACTCGGAAAAAAAAAAGTCTATCAACATAACTCCTCTCCGGTGATAGAAATGTCTAAAGCGTCACTTTCGTAATAGACTGTAGAAGATGAGGGGGAGATCCTGGTTCGAATTCCGGTTGGGTGTGCTGAAGTTTATTTAATAAAATTGTTTTATATTTTCCCTTCACGCAAATGCTGGAACACTTCCTCTATATTCAACCTCACTAACCCTTAACACACTATCGTAATAAGTACATATTTTTAAAGCCCGAACGGGTAGTAAGACGCGGTGCTTATATATGCCTATATATATTACCATATTTTAATTTAGGGTTGATAAAAACCTCCTTAGAATTTTTCTAAACAAAGTTTGTCCCCAAGGTTTGTCGGCTAAAGACATTCCTGATCTTCTACTTTTTTAAATGTTTTTATTTATTTGAGGTAAATTTATTTAACATTCACTTTTCGAACCGACTGATTATATCATCACACGAGAATTTCTATGAGCGAGATTGAAAGATCCTACCAATTTTGCCGGTAAAAATATTTTCACATACCTTCCAGGCTTCTTTTACAAACCACAATCGACATGGGACAGACGGCTTTACTTCCCCTCCGAAGGAAGTTGTGCTACGGATTTTTATCGCTCAAGAATAATATCCATCGACCCCGGCTGGGCTAGAACCCACGAACATCTGGTCCTGCGGAGAGCACTTTTGCCCAATACTACCGAGGTCGAGCTATTGGCAGTGGAGGGTATGTAGCCCTCTTCTGAGGTTGGGCCAACATTTAGGTGCGGTCACGTTGCCCCAATGAGATGATGATGATGATGATTATATGGCGCCAATATAAGTCTTAAACCTAACCAACCAAACCATGACAACTCCTCTTGAGGGAGAATACTAATGTTAGAGTTGAGAATCGAACCCGGGACCTCTATCTCAGTGGTCAGGAGTGCTGACCACTAGCCCAAGAGGTCGGTCTCTCAGTGTTATTGGTTGTGAGATGAGGACAAGAACAAGAAACACGCTTTCAATTTAACAAATGTTCCAAATCTCCTCACAACAACAGTAGACGCAGCTGTCTGCTTGTCTCACGCTTTGTTGGCGCATGCGCACTGGTTGAATCGGTTGCTTTTGAAATTTGATTGGGTTCCCCCCCCCCGTCAGGTTTTACGGAGAAGAGCGGACAACGCTGATATTGTCTCTGACTGGTGTAGAGCGATCAGCGCTGATTGGCTCATAACTCGTCACGTGACCATATTTTAGCTCAGCCCTTGTTGGAACATGTGAGTCGACAGTAAGTGTTGACCATGTCAGCTCATTTTGAGCTCAACCTTAAGTTTTTTTTACACCGCATCTTACTACCCGTCCGGGCTATATTCATGGTTTACACTTTAGTGTTTGGGATGAGTGGGCCGGAGTTTATAGGAAATGTACCAGGATCTGCGTAAGATAGAGTGATAAACCAGACCCAACATAGCACCCGACCGGGATTCAAACCCCAGTCATCAGTACTCCAGTCTATTAGAGCATTCGACTCCAGTTGCGGGTAGAAAATAAAGTTATTAGGCTTTGCGTCTTACTACCCGTCCATACTAATAGGGTAAAGATGACGTGGGTAGAATTCAGAGGTAGTGTATCAGCATTTGCTTGAAAGGAGAGTGAGAAACCATTTAATAAAACTAAATATCTTTAAAACATCCGACTGGATTTCTAACACGGGGCTGGACTCAGACCAGCCGCGCCTGACATTTAGTCTCCATGACCACCGATGTGGTACGTGTCCTACTAACATCCGTAACCTACCCGCTTCACTGGACGAACGGTCTAAGGCGTTACAATTGTGTAAGACAGGTCTGCTGATGAAGGGAAGATCGTGGTTTGAATCCTGGACGGGGTCTACTGAGGGTGGTTATCCCTAAATGTTTTCCCACTATCCTTCCACGCGTATACGGGTATATTACCTTTAAAATGCTTCCTTCCTCGTCCCTACCCCATTAGAGTATTTATTATATACGTGTATAAATAATATTAACCGATGGTAAGACGTAAGGATCAACACTGCATCTTGTAACATCTCCTCACATACTGGCCACGCCTCGTGTAACAGTGACCTGTATAGTAACGTCTCTATTAACCCAGCATCTTGTAACATCTCCACGCCTCGTGTAACAGTGGCCGATGTCTCTATTAACCCAGCATCTTGTAACATCTCCACGCCTCGTGTAACAGTGGCCGATGTAGTAACGTCTCTATTAACCCAGCATCACGTCTACATCATCAGTCAAAAGGTCCTAAAGCCATCCTCCTCAGACAATTATGAAGTTATCGAGCTTTGGGAGTGACGTGAATTTCAATGGCCGCGGCCGTGCCTAGCCCGGCTATACTACAATGTAATTAAAACAAATGCCTTTTTTCCCCGTTGGGGTCCCCCTATTGTTTCTCGAGATTCTCACAATCAGCGCCAGCTCGTTCATTGTTATTTATGGCTTCTACTTGTCTTCTTTGCTTTTCCCTCTGGCGTTATTATTTGTTCTTAAACGTAATTGAGTCAGGAAATTTTGTGTTCCAAAGAAATTAATGGTTTAATAAAGACATCAATAATAGGAAGTAGGATGGCTAAACAATAAGGAGACGTCTACGGGGCATTCGAGAGAAGATTTTGGTTACAATGGATCTAAGAAGGTGGAGGAGATAGTTGGTGCACATCAGGAACTGATCCTGTAGTTTGGAGTAGATCATGGCTGCAATTTCAGTTACAATAACTCATTAACTCACAAAGGTTTCATAAGTTGTGGTATTTCTAAATTGTACACAGTTCAGGCGTGGTTTTCTGTAAGAGAGACTACATATGCTTAGACTAATTGTTATTCGATATATCATGGAAAACCTCCAATTGTTATTTCGATATATTAGGACGTAACTCCAGTTGCTATTTAATATATTAGGACGTAGCTCCAGTTGTTATTTGGTATACTAACCTCTAGACATCAAATCAAAGGCACATATTTGATGCCTGGTCAGGTATCATACTTGTGATGATAGTTCTCCAAATGTATATATTGAAAGGTTTATTATGTTTAAAACTAAATAAATGATAGTTCAGTGACTGGTTCTCTATTGGCGTCGGACAGTGTGAGGGGTAGCCCATACCTCTGACACAAAGTGTACTCCACAGAAGGTGTTAAGTCGTTAAAAACGTAATCATAATGTGTCGAGTAATTGAAATGTTAACTGGAGTGAATGTGTAAGTGCCGCTCCGCTGTCAAAGTAATCTCGGGCCGCCACTTAGGTGTAGAGTTGCAGTAATACGTCACTGACTGGGGAGCTGACGGTCAGACTGTCAGTAGTGACAGACAGGAGCTGACAACATACATTGATTGTACCAAGGAGCTGACAACAGACATTTTACCAAGGAGCTGACAACAGACATTGTACCAAGGAGTTGACAACAGACATCGTACCAAGGAGCTGGCAACAGACATTGTACCAAGGAGCTGACAACAGACATTGTACCAAGGAGTTGACAACATACATCGTACCAAGGAGCTGACAACAGACATTTTACCAAGGAGCTGACAACAGACATTGCACCAAGGAACTGAATACAGACATTGTACCAAGGAGCTGACAACATACATTGCACCAAGGAGCTGACAACATACATTGTACCAAGGAGCTGACAACAGACATTGTACCAAGGAGCTGACAACAGACATTGCACCTAGGAGCTGACAACATACATTGTACCAAGGAGCTGACAACAGACATTGTACCAAGGAGCTGACAACATACATTGTACCAAGGAGCTGACAACATACATTGTAACAAGGAGCTGACAACATACATTGTACCAAGGAGCTGACAACAGACATTGCTCCAAGGAGCTGACAACAGACATCGCAACAAGGAGCTGAATACAGACATTGTACCAAGGAGCTGACAAAAGACACTGCACCAAGGAGCTGACAACCGTTGGTATGTAATAGTACCAAGAGAACTGACGCTAATTTGGGACAACATATAGTCAGACTGCCATGGACAGAACCTTTTAGAGCAAACAATATAAATTGACATTAACAGAAACTCACTATATTCATCACACAGCTGTCATCCTTCACACCATCTGCCAAAAGGAACAACTGAAGACTACAAGAAAGTGGATCAGGTAACATTTGGAACTGTCAACTAAGGTTCGCTCTGTGCTAACCAGACTGTACTGTATATATTACTAGCTGTTACCCGTCGTGGCTTCGCCCGACGAAAAGTTTAAACATTAGTATTGTAAAATTAATGTAAAATTAAAGGTTGGGAATAGTCCTATATGTTATTCCAGGACATATTCTATCTACGTACCAAGTTTCATTCGAATTCGTTCAGCAGTTTTGGCGTGATTGAGTAACAAACATACAAACACACAAACTTTCGCATATATAATATAACCTGAACGGGTAGTAAGACGCGGTTCTAATAATAATAATATAAACACATTCATATTTACTCGTAAAATTAAAATCACAATATATCTCTTATATACGAAAACTTTAAACATTAATATTGTAAAATTAATGTAAAATCAAAGGTTGGGAATAGTCATATATGCTATTCCAGGACATACTCTACCTACCTACAAAGTTTCATTCGAATCTGTTCAGTAGTTTTGACGTGATTGAGCAACAAACATCCAAACACACAAACTTTCGCATTTATAATATTAGTAAGATTATTATTATTATTATTATTATTATTGTGTATTTTGGTTAAAATAACTCGGCGTACACATTTTACCTCTTGTTTTGGGGATATAATTTAAATTTAAAATGTTTACCTTTGAATTAAATTCACACTCAGTTTAATTTGCAACAATGTTCATTTCAAATCTCATTCACTTGTTTTCCATAGTTCTGTTTTTGTCCGCTTCATTATCTTGGTACAGTTCAATTTTCATAGGAAGAACCTTATCTAACATCTAGAACAGTTACTAGATATATATATGTTCATGTATTCATACGTCAAATCATGGGATCTTCAGCTGATACTCTTGTTGGATATTAGCAATACATATAAAACAATAATAAATTACCCTCTTCGGTGAGATCAAGGTTCGAATCTCGGTCGGGTGTACTGGGGTGGATTTTCCAAAATAGTTTTCTACTCTCCCTCCACGCAAATGTGGGTACACTTCCTATTGATATAGCCTTCCTAATCCCTAAAACCACTAACGTATCTAGTAGATAAGCGTATATCCCGAACGGGTAGTAAGACGCGGTGTTAAAACTAACAAAACAAGAATGAAGGAAGGTATTCAGAAACAAAAGTGAAACTTGATCACTGTCCGGCTTTATAGAGACACGAAATAACCCTTGTTTTTTATAGACAAAATAGCAATTAAATTAAGGTTTAACAACTTGTCTCAGTCGGTAGAGCTTCTTTCTATTGAACTAAGGGTCCCGGATTTGATTCCTGGCATAGTCGGAAAAAAACGTCTCGTCGGAGGAATATCACGGCGATTAGGGGACTACTTATCAGCCGAGGGAATGGTTAGTGTATTTGTTCTTTAATTGAGTTAGTCTGTAGGTCGTGTGACAGTATAATTAGTAAGCTCAGAAAATGCACATTAGATATATCTATCACAAATAATAAATATTAAAATAAGCCTGTTATTATTATTTATAATTATCATACAAACTTAAAGCGAGTCAGTTTCTTGCATCGACCAATATAATAAGATTAGAACAATATTAAAGAACTAACATTGATAGTTCTAATCTATTAGACCTTGTATTTACTCATTTTCCTCAACATTTGGTAACAATTGGCTCTAAATCACTGGTAAAATTGACATATCTCCTCCTTCTTTACTTGTTGAATTACACGTAGCAATTGCTATAAAAAATATACCAACCCCACTAATTTTACCGGTCTCGTTCATGGTAATAATTTAAAAATGTGTAACTGTCTGACCAATGCTGACTGATCTTGTGTTTATTTAACTACTGATGATATCGGTGACCTGGTGGTCTAGGGTGTAAGCTGACGGACTTCTGTGCTGGGCGTCCGGGGTTCAATCCTCTATCCCGGTACAGATTTATCCGATTGCCAAATCCTTCCTTCACCTCTGACAAGAAGTGTATTAATCACAACTTGTGAATGTGTGGAATGACAGGCCTCCACCGTGGTTTGGATCCCACGTTAAAACTGTAGGTCCTCCATTTCGTCTCACAATCACCCTACCATCACACATTAGTGTAAGTGTGTACAACCTGAACGGGTAGTAAGACGCTGTGCTAATATTAATAAACTATTGATGTTAACTCGGCTACAGATAATTTCACCAAATTAATTACCACTGTAATAATCACTCGTATTCCTCAAATTACCCTTCATAGCACCTCCAAATTTCCTAATTGGTTTTCTTCTACACTCAAATACTGTCACAAAAAAAATCAACTCTTTAAGAAAAAAAAATTAGTAGAGAATTTTATTTACGTTTTCCTCACTTTGACAGATTAGTTAAAACAGTATCATCAGTGGATGAGCTCCATTGAAAATAGTCTCAAAAGTAAACCCAATGATTTTTTTGGAAATATGTCAAAATTGACCGTGTGAAAAAGTATTCCCATCCTACATACCATTAATGGTAATATCCCCACGGATTATTTATAGATAGAATATGTATCTGGGACCTATTTTCAATTCATTTATAGTTCCGCGTTACCGGTTACGCCTTTATCTGCTTTTGAGACTAGTCCTTGTTTAAATTCATGCGCCATCACAACCACGGGATGTGTTTTTTGCTATTAAAAAGTCGAGTTAATCAAAATGTGCCTGTATGGATGGAATTAAAAGCTTTATTGTCAAAGGCTGTGCTAACATTCTTATTCCTGTGATAGCTTATATTTTCAATCTTAATTTGCCAAGTGAAACTTTTCCACTGCCATGGAAACAATCTTTTTTCATTACTATTTATTTTAAAAAAATACCAAAAATAAATGTTTTTAACTATATAGGCTACCTATTTCTCTCTTAAACAATTTTTCTAAAGTATTCGAGAAAATAATATTGGAACATACTTTGCGCCATATAAACCGTTAGCTTTGTAAAAATAAATCTGCTGTCAATAATTTAGTAGAATTTCTGGGGAATGTTGCCCCTCAAGTCTCAAATGCAAGGTCAGGTAGATGCAATTAATTTTGATCAATGTAAAGCTTTTGATTTAGCCTAATATATTCTCTCAAAACTTAATAGTTTTGGCCTAACTCACGCTTATGTTGTTGATTGGTTCTGTAACTATTCGCAGAAAATATAATTTGCTGTTAAAATAGATTCACTAACCTCAAATACATTTTAATTCCCTTGTGGTACCACAGGGTATCGATTTAGAACCTCTCTCCTTCAATGTGTTTATTGACAATATTCTTACATACTTCAACTCATTTAGTTTCATACTCTTTGTGGATGATCATAATCTATTTGAAGCTATCAAATTAATATCAGATTAGATTTACAAAATTACATTAATTGTATTCTTCATTGGTCTACTGAAAATGGAACGTACATTAACCAATCAGAGAAAAAAGTACTTATATTTTACTATGAAAACTAATCCTATATTTGACACTTGCCAATGATAAAATAGTTTTCTCCCTTTATATTAATGATCTAGATGTTCTACTTTCACTTTCATGTTGATCATATAATGTTTGAATCATTGAAATCACTTGGACTTTTAAAATTTATTACCTCTCCGTCTAAGAAAGTTGACTGTGTTCTATGCTTTGGTTAGATCCAAGCTTTGACTGTTGCTTGGAATTACATCGCCTTAACTGACTCTCTCAGATTGGAAAACGTTCAACGTTGATTTATGGCTACTCGCTATAATTAATTCTTTAACATTTTAAAATAATTATGACAGAATTCAAAACCTCTTGGGGCTCCAAATTCTCCTTTTGTTTTTAATATTTTCAATATCAATATTTCTTGTAAATTGCCTTTGATCATGTTCTGTGTGGATTAATGTCATTCTCGAGCCTGTCTTGATCCAATTTCCTTTATTCTCTCAATAACTCTCACAAGGTGAGCCCTATTGGTCCTTTATTCTCTCAATAACTCTCACAAGGTGAGCCCCATTGGTCCATTTATTCTCTCAATAACTCTTACAAGGTGAGCCCCATTGGTCCTTTATTCTCTCAATAACTCTCACAAGGTGAGCCCTATTGGTCCTTTATTCTCTCAATAACTCTTACAAGGTGAGCCCCATTGGTCCTTTATTCTCTCAATAACTCTCACAAGGTGAGCCCTATTGGTCCTTTATTCTCTCAATAACTCTTACAAGGTGAGCCCCATTGGTCCTTTATTCTCTCAATAACTCTTACAAGGTGAGCCCTATTGGCCGTTGTATCCACAGCGTCAATTCTAGATTTGACTTTTATCAAAATAGAAGCCAAACCCAGAGAGTTATTCAAGGAAATATTTAAACCCTAATTTACTCAGTGCATGTTCTACTTCTAATGATTACATTTTCATTATTCTGCTGGATTTTTTATTTTTATTCTTATACTTGTTATCAATGCTGTTTTATATTCTCTATTTATCTTTATTAATGCAGTTATTACTGTTAATATTGCTATATATTTGTATCTTGAAGTGAATATTTGTTTGTTTCGTTGCTTGTATTATTTTCTTATGTTTTGATGTGAGTACTTGTGTACTTTCCAGTGCTGGCCTGTTTTAGGTCTTGTAAATGTTAGACAGCCCTTGAATCAAGGAAATTGAATTTTAAATTATGATGATACGATACACATGATTATAATTATATTACTAATAATTATTATAATTGTTACAGTAAGTTTGTATTGATATTATCTATATCGAAAGTAACAGTTGCAAATCACATTACATGACGTATGAACACGTGAAAGTAGATCTAGTAGCGTTTATAGCTGTCAGATAAGGCTCTTCCTAAGAACATTGGATTGTAGTAGCTTTTGTAGCTGTCAAATAAGGTTCTTCCTATGAAAAATTAACTGTAGTAACTTTTATAGCTGTCAGATAAGATTATTCCTAAGAACATTGGATTGTAGTAACTTTTATAGCTGTCAGATAAGGTTATTCATATGAAGATTGAATTGTAGTAGCTATTCTAGCTGTCAGATAAGACCCTTCTTTCGAACATTGGACTGTAGTAGCTTTTATAGCTGTCAAATAAGGTTCTTCCTATGAAAATTGGACTGTAACTTCATTATATAAATATAAACAGTAACTTTGGAAAGTTCTAGTTTCTTTGAGCTATTATTTTTTTCAACACATGTCTAGGCTATTTAACGTATCTGAATAATCCGAATGGTCAACTACAAGTCTGAAGAGAGTTTGCTTCGAATCCGGGTGAGGTTGGAAGTGGTATTACTACATTATTGTTTGCTCCAATGGTAAAAGTAAGCTTTAGAGCTTTCTGTGTGGTTTTACGTGTATTTTACTAGAATTAGTTTGTTTGTAAGTTGTGCATCGATGGTTTTTGTTTTAGTAAATTCACATATGTGAAACTAACAAATACCCATTGTTATAGAAACATAACGAGAAATATAATCCATCGTATTTCATCAAAGAGCACACATGAAATAATATACACTGTTACAGAAATATATTAACCTATTTGCCATTTGCAATTTCAACCCCCCATTTCACAAATATATATTTAAAAAAAATATAGTTAGTGACCTCTAGCTAAAAAAATAAAGTTGATTTTATAAAATATTATTTCAAATAAAAGTTGTTTATTTTTAAGTTCCCTACAACTTTGAAACTTTCGCTAGTGTAAAGTACCCTAAAAATAGTTTTTTATGTGAAAATAAGATGGGCCATTTTGTTTTTAATTTTAAACAGTGCCTAGATAGTGAATTTATTCAAAATCATTTGAACTGATTTTTGAGAAAATTGCTTTTTTCTCTTTTCGTCGAGAAGTACACTACTCTTAATTTTAGGGTTAGATAGATAGTTCCAAAAACTTCTCTAGGGAACCTTATGGAAACCAAGTTTTAGCCTGATCGATAAACTTATTTCGGCTCTAGGCCCAGGTACAGACAGACAGACAGACAGATGGACAGACAGATGGATAGATAGACAGAGAGATGTCACTATAAAACCAGCTTTTTTCGGGCTCAGGGACTTGTGAGAGATCATTCCATCAAAAGCTCGAATCAAATGATCACAATATTTTCTCTCTCCAAGTGATTGTGATGTGGTGGATACAAAAAAAAAACACCATTCACTTTGCTCTACGTTTGTGAACGGAATATAACCTTGAGCAAATATTATTTCCCAGTTTATCTTCCGGCCTGGTAAAATCAACAGTCACAAATTATTAAAATAAACCTCATGTTGATTCTGTCCCCTGTCAGATAGGCAGCCCGCAACTCGGCCGCGTTAAGCCGGTCGGTCTAACATCTGGGGCTGAGTTGAATACCAAAAACTCGACACAAACGATGGAAAGGGCAAGGAGGGGGAATGTTGGTTTAAAAGGGGGGGGTAAAGGGGGAGGATTCTCCCGAAGCGTGGGGAAGGGGCGTGTTCCCGCAGGGGCGGGGGGTGGGTGTCCGTAAAGGGAGAAAGAAGAGGTTGCTAGGCAACCACCAACACAAGACCTCTTTAGCTCCGCCCCCCTACGACTCGCGATTGGCGGGTTCTATAAACGGACGAGTGTTAATAAAAAAAGAAGGGTGGGGGGGGTTGATGGGTGAGGGAGGGGGGAAGGATCAGTCAGCTGATGACGAGGTGGAATGAGGGGCAGGAATTTGTTCGGAGGAATTATAAGTAGTCCATCGTGTGGGACAGTCAGAAGATGTTGTCGTGGGCTCTCCGTGAGGTGTGGGATAAGATAAACAAGTGACGGGTGCTGTGCGTGCGTGCGTGAGACGTCAACTGTTTCATTAAACCGTCCCTCCATCCACCTTTACCTCCAGAAGACTCGTGGAGGAACAGTCCTTGTCTATTCGGCACCTTGGAAGACTCGACAGTGTCAGATGAACGATGTATTTTCACCAGTGATTAGTGTGTGTGTCCTCCCCCCCCTCCCAGTTCCGGTTTGACGGACAGTGACGTACTTCCGGTAGTAGACAGTCCACTACTGTGAGATAACCGACAAACCGAAGTGAAATTTGTCTCATAAGAATCTGTCATGGACCCCCACCAATAAGTTTGTCGGTTCGTTTGTCAAATTAAATTACATAACGAGTCGTTAGTTTGCCTGGACGAGAATAAATCGCTAACTAAACGAAACAAAGAAGAATCTTGGGGCAGTTATTAAAGTGATGAAAGTATTGTTTGTCTAGACGGCGTCTCAAGATCTGGAAGACGAGTTGAGGCGTGCGCCAGTTTGACGAAGAAAGGACCGAACGAAAAGGAAGGCGTGTTCCTTTGCAAGGCCGGCGGGTGTAGGCGTTGAATCCACGGCCTTTTGTACGCCTAGTACGGCTACCGAAGGGCGCTGAAGGATCCTTTACAAGTCCTCAGCGGTGGGAACACAAGAACGAGGAAACATCTCTTCTGGAGGTACAAACCGACGCTCCGTACTCCGGGGGCAGGTACTAGCGTCGCGCGGTGCTCTTCCCCGCCCCCTTACGTCGCGTACTGAGCGCGCGCAAGTCCGGGGGATGTTAGTATGACTGCTGTAATGGACAGACGTTTCCCCTCCGCGCTACCGCCCCCGCAGTTCCCGGGTCTCCTGTGCGGCGCCGCCTCCATGCCACCCGCCTCCGCCGTCCCCGGGGCCGCCTACCTGTCGGCGGCACCGCCCGCCCTCACCGCCTTCCAGTACGCTCTGCTGTTGCAGCAGCGGTATCACAGGTAGCCTACTTGATATTACTCAGGGGCAGAGAAAGAGACATGTCCGGAGCCATGGCTCAAGTGGTAGAGCGTCAACCCGTTGATTTAGATGGACTGGTTTGATTTCTGGATATGAATACAAATGTAGCGATAAGCAATAGAATAATAGAATGTGTGCCAAAGCACAGAGTGATAAATTACCACTCTAAACTCTGGTTGTTGGGTTTGTACCAATAATAATTTAGACTAGTTCATAGAACAGCCTGCACACGCATTGATTGCGTAAACATAATTCAGAATTTAGTTGGCTGTTTCAATTCTGCCTTTTGCCTTCGAGTTAAACTGGCAGTTAATTTAGAGTCTATTAAATTATGTCTTGTACCTTCGAGCTAAACAGCCCTGGTTAATTTGTAGCTTATTAAATTATGTCTTATACCCTCGAGCTAAACAGCCCTGGTTAATCTGTAGCTTATTAAATTCTGTCTTATACCTTCGAGCTAAACAGCCCTGGTTAATTTGTAGCTTATTAAATTCTGTCTTATATCTTCGAGCTAAACAGCCCTGGTTAATCTGTAGCTTATTAAATTCTGTCTTATACCTTCGAGCTAAACAGCCCTGGTTAATTTGTAGACTTTTAAATTCTGTCTTATATCTTCGAGCTAAACTGCCCTGGTTAATTTGTAGACTTTTAAATTCCGACTTTATCTTCAAGCTAAACTCTCATGGTTAATATTTTTAATACAAACGTAATTCAAAAGTTTTTACTATTTTTATACTGGTACGATTATTACATGAACTATTAACGGCTTGTTTTTAATGGATAAATAACAAAAACAATAACTAAAGTGAATACACTAGAATCCACATGTATAGGCCTTATAATAATAAAAAAAATTCTTCAGTGAACCCGATTGGCTTTGAACCGGAAACCCAAACCTCCAGACCAAAAGTCAAGAAGGCAACAAAAAAAAACTATATATATATATATACATTTCTAGGTAGTTATTATTCACAATTAATTTTATAAATCTGTATTCATTTATTTTAGAAAGTTTTACAATTTATCATTCTTAATTAAATAAGATCACATTAAAATTATTATTATTATATTATTATTATTATTAGCACAAAATCTTACTACCCAAATCGGGTTTACGCACTTACGCTAATGTGTAATGTTAGGGTGATTGTGAGATGAAATAGAGGACCTACAGTTTAACGTGGGATCCGAACCACGGTGGAGGTCTGGCATTCCACACATTCACAAGTTGTGATTAATACATATCTTGTCAGAGGTGAAGGAAGGGTTTGTCAATCAGATAAATCTTTGCCAAGAATCACCTTAAAAAAGTGTATTTTTTCTTTTCACGTGGGGTCATTTGTTTATTTAATTTCGAAATATATTATGTAGAGCTATTGTATTTTAATGTAGCTATGATTATTCCTTTGTGATTGATGTTTACTAGGAAATATGAATATTGTCTGCATTTATTGAACCTTAGCCTATAAAGAAATATATCTATCTACAAACTGTGTTTAACTAAATACTCGGTGACCTGGTGGTTTAGGGGGTAAGGTGTCGGTCTTCCATGCTGGGGGTCCGGAGTTCAATCCTCGGTCCATGCACATATTTATCTGATTGCCAAACCCTTCCTTCACCTCTGACAAGACGTGTATTAATCACAACTTGTGAATGTGAGGAATGCCAGGCCTCCACCGTGGTTCGGATCCCACGTTAAACTGTAGGTCCTCCATTTCATCTCACAATCACCCTACCATTGCACATTAGCGTAAGTGAGTATAACCCGAACGGGTAGTAAAACGTGATGATGATGATGATAATAATAACAACTAAATGGCTTCAACATTAATTTTTTATTGCACACACAAACAAAATTTGTGAAAATATATTAGGAAAGAACTTAAAGTAAATTAAAACATAGTTTTTTAGTAAACATTGATAACATTTTACTACTATTATCATTCTATTTTACATGTATTGATAATATACATCAAAAGCTATAACATGACATGACGTATGAGTATATGAAAATGATTTAAGTAATATAACCCTAGAATAAGTGCCACCTTATTTAAATCACACTGTTTTTATGTACTAGCTTAAAAAATTATAACTTTTTTTTACTTTGATACGAATAATATTTTTAGAAATATTGTTAGGGGGGAGTGAATAGAAATTCAGTGCATATTTTATTACAAAATAATATTTTTCTCCAGTAGGCCTATATACCAACGTTTAGTTTAATTTTCTTCCAATGGTGATATCAACAGTTGTTGAATATCTGTCGAGGGTTTTCTGAAATTTAATGACAACTTTTTATCTTCATTTAAAAAGTTTGTTAGATAATGCCACCATGCTCATGACAGATATTCAACAACTGTTGATATCACCAGGTGAAGAAAATTAAGTTCTTTATGTCTATAATGGAGAAATGTTTGATTTATTTTTGACAAAAAAAATATTTTGCCATAAAAACTTCAAAAACATTGGCCTTATTTCGCATTCCCTACATTCCCACCTTAATCATCCAAGAAAAGCATTTTTGATGTCTTAAATGTTTTTTTTCACACAAACTAATTTAAAATAATAATTATTAATTTAATTCATTTTAACTGGTCGTTTCAGCTTGAAATTCGAAATAATAAAAAAATTAGTTAGATTGAATTTTGAAATCAAACAAAATTACAATTATCTGATATTTTAATAGAAATGCAAGTGAGTAAATTTCTTGATAATGTAAATACATGAGCAATTATTGGTTTTGAAAGGGATATTAAGTCCCAGGCTTTCATATATATATATACTTTCTTTGCTCCCCCCAGTGGGTTCACCAAATCCGTGGCTGCTGGTGCAATCCGTTTTTTGATAGGCCTTACCGTTTAACCACAAGAGACCTCCAAAGAAAGGTCCGCACCGACTTTAAAGTTGCTCCGAAATTTTGAAATTTTTTTCGGGGGTTAAAATTTTTTTTTTAACTTTTTGTAATTATCCCGTCGGTTACAGGCTAGAAGCTATAAGTTTGCCAAATTTCAAGCTTCTAGCTCATCTGGAAGTGGGTAAACATTAATGTCAGTGAGTGAGTCAGCCATGTGGCTTTATAGTAGTATAATATAAAAACCTAGGACTGAATATCCCTATAGGCCTATATATTCCCTGCTTAGGCACAAAAATTTTACTTTACTTTCATACTAGCCTCCGTAGTTGAGATTGAATGCTAGGCTTTGATCTGAGGGACCGAGGATTGCACCTCGATCGAGTAATCTTGCTATTTTTACTTCAACGCGACTTAAGCATCCTCTATAAAGACGAATACGAAATATTTTTTCTTAAAATCCACCATCTTATTCCTGTCCTCTTAGATTATACAATGATTAAATCACTAAGAGCGCTAGTATTCACTTTTAATAACTGCGCCTTACTACCCGCCCAGACTATCCCTATATTTACTCTAACACGAAGGGCAGTATTTAGAGTAAATATACCCACATTTGTATGGAATGAAAATGTAAAAAGCAATCTCATTGAGCCCAGTCGGGATTTGAACCAGACAAGTAGTTCACATTTTCAACATCAAAGTGAATATAAAAAAAGCCGCTATAGGCCTATTTGATATCCTCGCACCCGTGGATTACTTAGATAGCTTAATTATCTCTGTATAATATTGGCCTGGACGTGGTGCTTTAGCTGTTTTTAAGTGTGTTATGTTGGTACGGGCTGCTGGTGGCCTATTAGTACTTAAATATTGGTAAAACACAGTAACCAAACCCCTTACCGTTAATTTACTATTTAGTGTAAAGTGTTTCACACGGTTTCGAGTAAGTAGTCTATAATATATTCTTACCTTGAAATGGAACGAACCCGGGCTACTTGGATTAGAAGGAAGACCTCATACCAAGTGAACCAAGGTACAAGTGGGTATGGGTAGGCTATACCCTGATTTCCAATAGCTACTAAAACAATCTTGCTATATCCATACGTCAAGTAATGTTTGTGATCTGTAATTGTCAGTTTTGATAGATACTATCAATCACTGTAAAATAACACAAATAATATTACAGTAAATTGTTATCAATGTTGACAGCAAACAAATATGTTGGTGTTTTCTAAACTGCTCTTACAACCAAAGTCAGGGTATAGCTCAGGTGCCAGTATAGATCTAGATGAGCTAGTTAAGGTGTCAGTCTAGGTCTAGGTGAGCTAGTTAAAGTGCCAGTCTAGGTCTAGATGAGCTAGTTAAAGTGCCAGTCTATATCTAGGTGAGCTAGTTAAAGTGCCAGTCTAGGTCTAGATGAGCTAGTTAAGGTGTCAGTCTAGGTCTAGGTGAGCTAGTTAAAGTGCCAGTTAAAGTGCCAGTCTAGATCTAGATGAGATAGTTAAAGTGCCAGTCTAGATCTAGGTGAGCTAGTTAAAGTGCCAGTATAGATCTAGGTGAGATAGTTAAAGTGCCAGTCTAGATCTAGATGAGATAGTTAAAGTGCCAGTCTAGATCTAGGTGAGCTAGTTAAAGTGTCAGTCTAGATCTAGGTGAGCTAGTTAAAGTGTCAGTCTAGATCTAGGTGAGCTAGTTAAAGTGCCAGTCTAGATCTAGGTGAGCTAGTTAAGGTGCCAGTCTAGGTCTAGGCGAGCTAGTTAAGGTGCCAGTCTAGATCTAGGTGAGCTAGTTAAGGTGTCAGTCTAGTCTGAAATGATCACGTGTCTGTTGCAGCTACCAACACGCGGTCGCCTCCAAGCCGGGGGCGGGGATGGTGGTGCCGCCCCCAGGGAGCTACTTGGGGAACCTGTTCAGGGGACACCTGGGTGGCTGCGTTGAGGAGGGCGCCTTCAGGAAGGTCACCAAGGTCACCAGGACGGCGCCGAGTCCTAGCGATAAGGACACAGGTACAGCTTTATTAACCGGGTCACTTTATTAACCGGGTCACTGGCGTCTGGGACCTCCTGACCACTGTGGTTTTGTTAAGCTTCAAGTCTCCAGCATTTCGGGCTCAAACAATAATTACGGTCCTGCCGTGGTCCGAGAGCACCAAGGAGCTGGTTTGGAGTTCACAATCTCCAGAGGATTACCTTTGGCATACCAGATGAATGGGGATTATATTTGGGGTGTGGTTTTATTGGGGATCCTAGGGGATTACTGTTGGAACTGGATGAATGGGGATTACTTTTGGGCAATAGTCTTATTGGGGATCCTAGGGGATTGATGTTGGAACTGGATGAATGGGGATTACTTTTGGGCAATAGTCTTATTGGGGATCCTAGGGGATTACTGTTGGAACTGGATGAATGGGGATTACTTTTGGGCAATAATCTTACTGGGGATCCTAGGGGACTACTTTTGGGCAATAATCTTACTGGGGATCCTAGGGGATTACTGTTGGAACACTGGGGTGACTATATGAATGAATGTGTCTATTGTGAAACTTATATGAGGATACAAAAACAATCCAATATATCAATAAAATATTGAGTATGGCCCAAATTATTTCAAAACAGACAAACGAGATTTACATTAAGTCTAAAACATTCCTCCCTGCCTTCCTCCCGTCTCACCTCGCAGGAAACTTGATGGCTACGAAGGGGGAGGGGGTTATTTTGGAATATTCTCCAGCTCTCGGTCGCACAGCCTGTTCATTCCTCCAGCGAGTATAAAGCTTGGTTCACAGTTTCGTCGACAATACAGAACAGAACCTACTCCAGTGAAGTGTTGACCCATAATGCTTTGTGACACACACTAGAGACAGATGGTTACTGACATGTCTCATTTTATACTGGATAAACATATCTTTAAGATTAATATCACCCTCTTTAGTGGCCACGTGGTCTAACGCGCTAGTCTCGCAGTAAACTAGACCGCCAATGATTGAGGTTCGAATCTCGATAGGGCTTACTGAGGGTGGTTTTTCAAAACACTGGTTTCCACTCTCCTTACATGCAAATGCGGGTACACTTCCACTAAATATAGCCTTTCTAATCCCTAAAACCATTAGTGTAATTATTACATAGGCGTATAACCTGAACGGGTAGTAATACGCGGTGCGAATAATAATATATAAAGAACAACTCTTTTTTTACATTCAACACTAATAACATTTTACATTATTGTAAGGTGACCTGGTGGTCTAGGAGTAAGGTGTCAGACCTTTGTGCTGGGGGTCCGGGGTTCAATCCTCGGTCCTGGCACAGATTTATCTGATAGCCAAACCCTTCCTTCACCTCTGACAAGACGTGTATTAATCACAACTTGTGAATGTGTGGAATGCCAGGCCTCCACCGTGGTTCGGATCCCACGTTAAACTGTAGGTCCTCCATTTCATCTCACAATCACCCTACCATTACACATTAGTGTAAGTGCGTTTAACCTGAACAGGTAGTAAGACGCGGTGCTAATAATAATAATAATAACAATAATACATTATTGTAATTATAGCCTCAATGGTATTGCTACTATGTATTTAACGTGACAGCTGCCAGATCAAATGACTTGTCGTTTAAATATACAACAAATTGGTTAAATTATAACTTTTTTTTAAAACTTATAAACTGTCTGACTGTATATGAGTGTTTTGCAGGGTTTTTTTTATTTGAAATTTGTTCGCTAATCTAACCCACGTCATATGAGTAAACAAAGGGATAATAGCTCCGATCATAAAAAAAACTCTTCCCCTTACTTCCTGTAAGTTAGGCAACCTTTCTGGCGATGACACTGGTCATTTCTCTCCAGTAACTTTGTAATACTACCCGACAGTCGTGTAATGTAATACATATATCTATTACAAAAGAACGCACATGCGCAGATGGTACATTCTGGGTCGCTCCGACAAACAAACAAACAAACAAACAAACAAACAGAAGAGCAGAGCTCCAGTCAAATGTAATGACTGTACTAATGAGATATTAAGTGCCTACTCAGACTCGACTTAAAAACGAACCTCACACATCACGAGTAGTGTCTGTGTGTGTGTGTGTGTTTATATTATTACTATTATTATTGTCATCAAGGTGTTTGGCCTCCTGAGCTTTTCGTGGCCAATACTACACCAGGGGTGGACAAGATCTGGTCCTTTTCGTTCTTCGACTAGCCTACTCATGCGGGTTGAGCATATAGGTATAAACTACGCTGATTTGGTAGGGTCATGAGAAGGTAGAATCTAAAGAAAATGTAGTGGCATTTACATGGAGGGAAAGAGTGGAGAAACGTTTGGTAAAAAAAAATAATGCCACCCTTAATACACACAGCCGTGAATTGAACCCTGACCTCCTAGTAACTAGAAAACTAGATCCTTGAGGCTGTATATATAATTGGTGACCTGGTGGTCTAGGGGTAAGGTGTCAGACTTCTGTGCTGAGGGTCCGGGGTTCAATCCTCGGTCCCGGCACAGATTTATCTGATTGCCAAACCCTTCCTTCACCTCTGACAAGACGTGTATTAATCAAAACTTGTGAATGTGTGGAATGCCAGGCCTCCACCGTGGTTCGGATCCCACGTTAAACTGTAGGTCCTCCATTTCATCTCACAATCACCCTACCATTACACATTAACGTAAGTGCGTATAACCCGAACGGGTAGTAAGACGCGGTGCTAATATTAATAATAATAATAATAATGTATATATTGTTGATATTTGGAGGTGAGCCTGTCTCCCATTCAACCCTAACTGTTTGTTGTTCTTGTGCCGGGAGTTATGGTTGGTTCCAGAGACTAAACTGTATCCCTTAAGGGGGCCACCTAGTCGAGGTGTTGCGCTTAGGTTAAATATTGATAAAACCTTTAACACTACGAGAGTTCACTAGGATAAACACAACATTATGTTCTATGACCCTATACACGTATATATTTGTAAACATTGTTTGAAATTTGATATTTTTCCCTCCCTACAGTCCAAAGATCCAGATATTTTAACCGATCATTAGAGACGTCGCCTACCTGATGTATTCGAAGCTATTTTGTGAAGCGGGCTGCATCTTAGCTTGGCGCACTTAGGCAGGCTAAGCACTAACACACTTAGGCAGTCTAAGCACTAACACACTTAGACGCCAATGTACGAAATAGAAATAAAGGAAAGAACATTAGCAGTTCACCCTGTGAGGTCTCTTCTCTAAATGTCAACAAGTGATAACGTTTCCCCCTTTCCACTGACGAGTAAACACACCCGCTCTACTATTTGCGCGCCAGGGCAGCTTTGAGTTGAATTTCAAAACTACCTTTATCTTGTTCCCTATTATAGATAGACAAATGCTTCAAAGGACTTTTTAAACCTACATTTTAGCAGGAAGATTCCTTTAAGCCATTTTCGTGGGAAAAAACCCCCAAAAGGCTGAGACTTAGACGATTTAAATAAAAATACGCTTAAAAAACCCTTCAAGATTAAAAAATAATCGTGTGACAATGCAAGACTATTTTTAGAATTATTTATGAATTTATGGTTTTTATTCAATTGTAGTGACCCTACCCCCCGTGGGCTCGTTTTGTCAGGACAGCTTCCGGGAGGGTAAGGTTGCAGGCAAGGTATTTATGTAGGTTCTAAATAATATGTAGGTTTGCGGATGTTGGCTCAGTAGTAGATACTAAAGAATGATGTAAAATGTGATGTTGGTCATAAGATAAAGAATTAGAAGAAAGGACGCCCGTGCTCGTAGACGAACTGTCTTTTCTTGTGAACATTTAGACCGACCAAGTAGACTGTTACAACTCGGTGCTTTTACCGAACTCGATCCCAGGACTCGCAGATGGCGTCTGTATCGATAAGGCGTCGGTCAGAGTGACCCCCCCACGAGTTAGATAGAATTGTGACGCCCCGTTGTCAAAATGTCAAGGTCTTTTATACCCCGACATGGGCCCCTTTCGGCCTCGCTAGTTTACACATTGTTATGAATTGTCAGCACTCTACTGCAACCTCTAGCTAGAGTATGTTGCTTCATACATACTAAGCCAGCAATTGAAGTATGTGCGCCCAATCGAGTAAATATGTAAGTCAATACAAACATTTAAATATTGTTCGGTGGTTATGACACAATGTTATATCTTTTAAAACTCAACGAACAGAACGTAATTATACCAACATGGCGAATCCTATTTTGACTTGCTGTGACGTCACAGGTAGGAAACATCCTTAAGAGCAAAATGCCCGGGAAATGAAAGGTAACTTGTATAGGAGCGTAGAATTGATTTTTGTGAATATATTTATGTAATTTAATAAGGAGGGGGTCACAACACAAATTGTATTGTCATTTTTATTTTCCTCCCCCCTGTTTGTTCTCCTACTGCCGGACAGTTCCACCCGCTTGGTTTATGGGATTTAGGGATTTCTGCTAGACTATTATAGTGCCTTAATGAATTGGACATTAAATCGCGTACCTGCTTCGTTGGCCGCATGGTTTAAGGCGTCACTTTCGAAATAGACTGCTTAGGACAGAGAGATCGGGGTTCAAATCCCGGTAGGGTGTATCGAGGGTGTTTTTTTCCTAAATGGTTGTACCCTCTTCTTTCCGCACAAATGCGGGTATATTTCCTCTAAATTCCATCTTTCTCATCACTAGCTCACTAGCGTCATTAGTAAACATGCGTGTAACCTGAACAGGTAGCAAAAAAAGATCAACCTAGACCACGTGTCTCACTGAGCTATTGTAGTTCTCGGTCCGTGCGCTTGGCCACTCCTGAGTCCGTGCGAGCTGACGATCTCGTGCATATGTGCACCCCCCACCACTCCCCAGACATTTGTTTAGCGGGTGTTCTAATGACCATCGTGAGGACAAGGTGTAAAAAAATGTAAATTAAAGGTTCGGTGGTGGGTATTATCCAGCAGTTTGTGACGCGTTAGGAGTACCTAGGTATGTCTTGTATATCAGCCCTCAACATGGTAGCAACACATGAGCAACATGTTGCACTCCGAGGGCTGGAGACCGACAGGCTTCTTATGTCGTGTGTGTGTGTGTGTGTGTGTGTGATATGAGTCCTGTTCAAAAGTCTACTATGCCCTTGAAAGATACTCAACAATTGTTGATATTACCAAGTGTGGAAAATTAAACTAAAAGTATTCACTGAAGTGATTATACTACTATAAAGCCACATGGCTGACTCACTCACTGACATTAATGTTTACCCACTTACAGATGAGCTGGAAACTTGAAATTTGACAAACTTATAGCTTCTAGCCTGTAACCGAAGGGAAAATTACAAAAAGTTAAAAAATTAATATTTAACCTCCGAAAAAAATTCAAAATATCGGAGCAACTTTAAAGTCGGTGCGGTATATACAATACAATACCGGAAACTTTAAGTTGTTACGTTCAAAACAACGCTGGAATTACATTAGTTTACATCCACTTGCAAAGAAAACTCACTGGGGGGTTGGGGGCTGAGCCTCCAACGAGCAAAGCGAGTCCTATATATATTATTTCTGTGGTCAACATCCCTTTTTATCAATTAATACAAAGTCTACAGCGATGAATGAGGTATCAGTGGATAGGATTTTTTACCGATTTCTGACATAACATACTTACTCAACGATAAAACACATTGTTTGTTTAAAATGTAAGTTAAAAGAAAAATATAACAATATTTTTGTAATCAATTACCGAAAATAAACTCTCTTTGCTATTTTGTGTATACACTTTGCTGAGTATTTAATTTCAACAACCCAACAAAAGAATAAATCTATTTTTTTTGGAGGGGGAGGGGAGGGGATGGTTGAATGTGCAGAAGTTTCGCAAGGGTTTACTGGTCTTTTATTTATTTTGGACACAGCTTTTTTGCCATAAAATCTATAAAAAATACTGCCCTCAACGCACATTCTCTTCCATCCCGCCTTAACTAATTATATCAGCACACGACTTACAAACTAACTAACTCTGGAACGTACACAACGCCCAGTACCACTACCATTAACTCACCACTGTATATATTGGATAAGGGGTGTTATAGATGCATGCAAGGTAGATAACCGTCCTTTTGGGTTAGTGGTCAGAACCTCTGCCTGGCTGCTGACCTAGAGGTTCCGGGTTCGATTCCCAGCTGGTAGTTTGGGGATTTTCCTCGAACGGGGAATAATTCCCATGGTCACCAGGGTTTGATTAGTTAGGATTAGGGCATAGGTACTACTATTAGTACATTCGGGCGTCCCCCGAACATCGGTACATTAGTACTGGCTGATATTTCCGCAAACTGAGCTACATATTGATGTAGCACAGACGCGCAATATTATTATTATTATTATTATTATTATTATTATTATTATTATTATTATTATTATTATTATTATCAAGGAAGTTAGCACAACTAAAAAACTTGGAAAATTCTCAATGGCTGTCAGTTAATAATGTTACAACTTGACAGTTTTTTATTTGAACATAATATTGATGGCGATATTGAATATGATATAAATATCTTATCTTACTTAACTACAGTAGCCCCATGGCTTCTTTGGTGCTGACTGACAGTTCACAGCTGACAGTCAACATTTAGGTATATACCTAAATGTTGACCGTCAGAAGTGACAGCTGCTAAACACATGTTTTTTGCAGATCATGTGGTTTGGCGTAGGGATACATAATTTGGTCTGGTAGCTTTTCAAAGCTGATCAGCTGTGAGCTGTCAGTCAGCACCAAAGAAGCCATGGGGCTACTGTACCTGATTTATCTCTGCTTACGTTACAGTCGTCAATATTAGGTGTTAAAATACATTTTAGTAGATATTACAAAAAAATTGTTATAATAATATTGCGCGTCCGTGAGATGTCGTTCGTAGCCCAGTAGTGGAGAGATCAGCCAGTACTAACGTACCGTTACCTAGAGAACGCCCGAATGTACTAATATTAGTACATCCTTTCAGTGGAGGATCTTTCCATGTCCTGATGAGATGAGGGTGATAGTGAGTATGAGGGTGTGGAATCATTGGAAACACTTAGGGCCAGTTTCATAGTCAGATTTAGTTCGCCTCAAGTGCGGCGCTATACTAAATACAAGACGTCACCTCCCTGAAATTGAATGGAATGGGTCAGTTTCATATGCGAAACTGGCCCATTCCATTTTGGTCTAGGTAGGTGTCGTCCTGTATTTAGTAATCGACTCGCACTTTAGGCGTACTAAATCTGACTATGAAACTAGCCCTTAGACCTAATCAACCAAACCCTGATGATCGTTAGGGTGATTCCCCTTTAGAAAAAAATACCCAAGGTACCAGTGGGGAATTGAACCTGGGACCCTTAAGCTCATATCCAGGTGTACTGACACCTACACCACGTGACCCGATTATATAAAACAAAACATGATAAACATATGTTGAAATATGTCATATTTAGTGAAACATCTCGTATAAACATCCATAAAATATCCTAGTTTTCTTCTTGCTTGGAAATGTTTATAAGACGCGAAGGTTGTTGTGGAAGTCGAAGTCGAAGCAAACGGAGATTTCACCTTCAATTTTGACTTGAATATCTGAACGGGCAGGTGACATTTCTCAACAAACCTTACGATTATCTTCTTGCAGACAGCGCGTCTGGAGCTGCTTGCGACGCCGACAGGGACGCCGATGGGGACGACTTCTTGAGGAACAGTAAGAGGCGTCGTTCCAGGACCAACTTCAACAGCTGGCAGCTGGAGGAACTGGAGAGGGCCTTCCAGGCCAGCCACTATCCTGACGTCTTCATGAGGGAAGCTTTGGCGATGAGGCTCGACCTCAAGGAGTCCAGGGTGGCTGTGAGTACAGATTACAAGAAATCTTACTGCTACATTTAATTACGATGGTCAAATAATCTAAGGCGTCACTCTCGCAATTGAATGTACTGCCATTGACGAGAAGAGGGAGGTTAGAACCCCTATCGGGTGTACTGAGGGTAATTTCTTCTAAATTCTACCTTTCTTGGTCCTGATCCATTCTTGTAAATCTGCACGCATGAAACATATGGAGCCCTCGGTTTAGTGGCATTGAACCAAGACTTATAGTGTTTGTATGACGTCATATCATTGTCTTCATTCACCCTATATTCACATGTCCATCATGTTTGATTTTATATGTTGCCTAATTTATTTGGCTTTAGGAGGTTCCAGAATTGTTCTGTAAAGTTTCTGCATATTTTCTCTTCAGTTTGATTGATGATCCATAAACACTACTATCTTTAATATCTTCACCTCCTCCTAGGTGTTGTTCCAGAGTATCTTCACCTCCTCCCTCAGGTGTTGTTCCAGAGTATATTCTCCTCCTCCTCCCCCCAGGTGTTGTTCCAGAGTATCTTCATCTCCTCCCCCAGGTATTGTTCCAGAGTATCTTCACCTCCTCACCGAGGTGTTGTTCCAGAGTATCTTCATCTCCTCCCCCAGGTGTTGTTCCAGAGTATCTTCATCTCCTCCCCAGGTGTTGTTCCAGAGTATCTTCATCTCCTCCCCAGGTGTTGTTCCAGAGTATCTTCACCTCCTCCCACAGGTGTTGTTCCATAGTATCTTCATCTCCTCCCGAGGTGTTGTTCCAGAGTATCTTCACCTCCTCCCCCAGGTGTTGTTCCAGAGTATCTTCACCTCCTCCCCCAGGTGTTGTTCCAGAGTATCTTCATCTCCTCCTCCCCAGGTGTTGTTCCAGAGTATCTTCACCTCCTCCCAAGGTGTTGTTCCATAGTATCTTCATCTCCTCCCCCAGGTGTTGTTCCAGAGTATCTTCACCTGCTCCTCCTGTGTGCCCCCAGGTGTGGTTCCAGAACAGGCGCGCCAAGTGGCGCAAGAAGGAACACACCAAGAAGGGCCCCGGCCGGCCCGCGCACAACGCCCACCCCCAGACGTGCAGCGGGGAGCCTATCCCCGAGGAGGAGCTGAGACGGAAGGAGCGAGACAGGCGGGAGAAGAAGTTGCACAAGGCCTTGGAGAGACAGCAGAGGAAGCTCGCGGCCAAGGGCATCGCCGTCGACATCGCGACGCTGCGACAGGTGGGTGGTGACAGGTCACTCAGGACTAGCTTCTACCATTCCTGTTCCTGTTCCACTGGTGTTCCGTGTCCATGTCACACAGGACTAACTTCTACCATTCCTGTTCCTGTCCCACTGGTGTTCCGTGTCCAGGTCTCTCAAGACTAGCTTCTACCATTCCTGTTCCTGTCCCACAATGTTGTTATGTCGATCGTTTGTACAGTTAGTAAGACGTGGAGAGACAAGAGGGATACACAGACTTAGATCACCTGGGCGGGATTAGAACCCTGACCTCCACATCAACAGAGAAATAGAGCAGATAAACTTGACACTAATTGTTGGTCCCTAGCAGGATAGTGATCTCTTGTGTCATGTCCCCAGCAGGGTAGTGATCCCTTGTGTCATGGCCCCAACAGGGTGGTGATCGCCTGTGTCATATCCCCAGCTGGGTAGTGATCCCTTGTGTCATGGCCCCAGCAGGGTAGTGATCCCTTGTGCCATGGCCCCAGCAGGGTAGTGATCCCTTGTGGCATGTCCCTAGGGAATGGGAAGCCCAGCAGGGGAAGAAGGCCGCCGCGAGGGGTCAGCCAGGTCAAGGTCGTCACTCGCCCAACAACGACTACGGGAGAAGAAGTTGCACAAGGCCTTGGAGAGACAGCAGAGGAAGCTCGCGGCCAAGGGCATCGCCGTCGACATCGCGACGCTGCGTCGGGAGTGGGAGGCCAAGCACCACCTCAACAACAACAACGACAATGACAACGACAGCAGCCGAGTGTCGTCGGACAACAACACCACCACATGCTCCGTCACGGACGCCTCCCAGGTGACGCCCCACGCCAGGCCAGGGGGCGGCGGCCCCCAGACGCGGCGCGGCTGCGATGACGACGACGATACGGACATCGACGTGGAAGACGACTCCACGATGGACACGAACCGTCCGCAGTACGGGTCCCTCGACTTCCCGACCAAGGACACGAGCGGGGAGGAGGACGTGAACATCACCTCGTCCTCTGAGGAGGATGAGGAGGCCACACCGAGGCACGAACAGAGGACCACGACGGCGGCTATGTCCGCCATCAAGTCCAACCCTTTCAGTATCGAGAACCTTCTGTACCAGGCCGAGGACATGCGCGTGCGAAGACGCAGCTCGGATTCTTGTTGCTCATAACAGGGCCCCTCTTGGGGCTGGAGGAAGTAGGCAGGAGCCCCCCTTTCCCTCTCACCTCCAGACGAGCCAGTGGCGTCGCAAGACCTCCTCCTCCGACCACAGACTCAATCTATGCCTCCACCCTCCAGAGAGAGATGGAACCCTGGTGTTTACTAAAGGCCACTTTAGTGAGTTCTGTGGACAGTGGGTTTGTCAGCCAGGCCTATCAGTGGGGTTTGTCAGCCAGGCCTATCGGTGAGGTTTGTCAGCCAGGCCTATCAGTGGGGTTTGTCGGCCAGGCCTATCAGGGAGGCTTGTCGGCCAGGCCTATCAGTGGGTTTGTCAGCCAGGCCTATCGGTGAGGTTTGTCAGCCAGGCCTATCAGTGGGGTTTGTCAGCCAGGCCTATCAGTGAGGTTTGTCAGCCAGGCCTATCAGTGGGGTTTGTCGGCCAGGCCTATCAGTGGGTTTGTCAGCCAGATCTATCAGTGAGGCTTATCGGCCAGGCCTATCAGTGGGGTTTTTCAGCCAGGCCTATCAGTGAGGTTTGTCGGTCAGGCCTATCAGTGTGGTTTGTCGGCCAGGCCTATCAGTGAGGTTTGTCAGCCAAGCCTATCAGTGAGGCTTATCGGCCAGGCCTATCAGTGGGGTTTTTCAGCCAGGCCTATCAGTGAGGTTTGTCGGTCAGGCCTATCAGTGTGGTTTGTCGGCCAGGCCTATCAGTGAGGTTTGTCAGCCAAGCCTATCAGTGAGGCTTATCGGCCAGGCCTATCAGTGGGGTTTTTCAGCCAGGCCTATCAGTGAGGTTTGTCGGTCAGGCCTATCAGTGTGGTTTGTCGGCCAGGCCTATCAGTGAGGTTTGTCAGCCAAGCCTATCAGTGAGGCTTATCGGCCAGGCCTATCAGTGGGGTTTTTCAGCCAGGCCTATCAGTGAGGTTTGTCGGTCAGGCCTATCAGTGTGGTTTGTCGGCCAGGCCTATCAGTGAGGTTTGTCAGCCAAGCCTATCAGTGAGGCTTATCGGCCAGGCCTATCAGTGGGGTTTTTCAGCCAGGCCTATCAGTGAGGTTTGTTGGTCAGGCCTATCAGTGTGGTTTGTCGGCCAGGCCTATCAGTGAGGTTTGTCAGCCAAGCCTATCGGTGAGGTTTATCGGCCAGGCCTATCGGTGAGGTTTGTCGACCAGGCCTATCGGTGAGGTTTATCGGCCAGGCCTATCAGGGAGGTTTAAGGCCAATATAAACATTATCGTGTATATAATCTTACAAAACCTAGCCACCTGCATGCCAGGTGTGGGGAAAGGCCCGTATGACAAACCCGCAATCAGGTTCCTATCGGTTGCAAACCCCCAGTCTGGAAAAGGTGTGGTGTATACAGCGCATTAAATATTTTAAAACTTAATCACGAATATTGGTTTTAGCCTTTTAGAAAGCCAGGTGCTATGATCGACTCCAAGGTAGTTCAATATTCCAAACTAATGACCTTGAAAAAAACCCACGTGCTGTCCCTGGTGGTGCTTTGCCAAAACTGAAGAACATGAGGTACTTAATTCAATATTTTTAATTTAGGAAAGACAAGCATAATATATTGGGATTCTGGTAAGAAGGGTAATACCAGCTAGTAAAACTACTTCCATATATTCATACGCCAAGTCATGTGATCTGCAGATGTCACTTTTGATAGATATTATCAAAACCTAGAAAACAACACTAATAACATAGTTTATAAATGCTGAAAAAAAAACCCACATTAAATTTGTATTTTCTAAACTATGTTCTTCTTACCAGAATAGGCGGCCCTGTCGCGCCATTTTAACTACTGATGATAGTTAAACGAATAATCCGTTTATGATGAAAAATATAAATAATTTTAAGAAAAATAACTTATTTTCTTGACGTCCCCCCCCTCACCGTCCTAAGACTGCCATTCTAACGACGCCACTGGCCGAGTTCAACCCTAGCAGCCAAAGTTGTTTACATCTCGCGAGGGAGTGCTACCTTCGAATCCTTCCTACGTCCTCCATTGGCCGAAATCAAAACATATCCTCCTCTCACTTTACTGTCCGTAACTTATTATTGTAGAGCAGTACTTACAAATTGTGTTTATAACAACTTAAAATGCCACTCGTCATATCAATTTATTAAGTTAATAAATATTACAAATTATTGGTGTGTTTTATTTATTTGTAGTGTCATTAACTTGACTGACGTGAGTTTAAATGTTAGCCTCTTTTTCCCAGTTTGTATTTTACTACTAATAGGATCATTCTAAATATTTAAGATGAGAAGCCAGCCAAGGTCTAGTGTTTTTCTAAGGGTTATTTCCAAGGCCGTAGCCAGGAGTGGGTTTTGGGGGTTCAAACCCCCCGCGAAATTTTATGAACAAAATATAGATGACTTTTTTTATGGTTCAAACAATATCAAAATTAAGATACAAATACAAATTAGGGGGCTTTGTTACTATAAAAAAACACTTCAGAAAGCTTTTAGAGGTGTTAAATATTTAGAAATTTTACTAACCTTCGAACTTTTGGGGGTTATTTTACCATAAAAATAAACACTTCACAGAGCTTCAAAAAGGGTTTAATATCTAGAAATTTTCCAAGCCTTCGGCAGTTAGTGAGTTATTTTACCATGAAAAAAACACTTCAGAGAGCTTCTAGAACGGCTTATCATTTATACTTTTTTTTAGCTTCCAGCAATTGGGGGATGTGCCCACCAAACCCCCCCCTAAAATTATTGGCTGGCTACGGCCTTGGTTCTTTCTATGAATTTTTGTTTTGTGGCTAAAATAAATAAAATATTACTCTAGTATTTTCTACAGGTAAAGATTTCACGAATTCTTGAATATCTTTCATGAGTACCGCAAAATTCGTCCAGAAACCTTTTTAGATGAAGAGAAAAAGTCTAGTACGCCTCAAGTGCGGTGATGTTCTAAATACAGGACATACCTGAATATACCAGAATGGAATGGACCAGGTTCATATGCGAGTATGGCCAATTACATAATGATCTATGTAAGTGTTGTCCTGTATTTAGTATAGCACCACTCTTGAGTTGTGCTTAGCCTGATTATGAAACTGTCTTATGTCTCGTTCTAAAAATAATAATCAGGAAGTGACTATACAATGTCTCGTTCTAAAAGTAATAGCCAGGAAGTGACTGTACAACGGCTAGTTCTAAAAGTAATAGCCAGGAAGTGACTGTACAATGTCTAGTTCTAAAAGTAATAGCCAGGAAGTGACTATACAACGGCTAGTTCTAAAAGTAATAATCAGGAAGTGACTGTACAATGTTTCGTTCTAAAAGTAATAGCCAGGAAGTGACTGTACAATGTTTCGTTCTAAAAGTAATAGCCAGGAAGTGACTGTACAACGGCTAGTTCTAAAAGTAATAGCCAGGAAGTGACTGTACAACGGCTAGTTCTAAAAGTAATAGCCAGGAAGTGACTGTACAATGTTTCGTTCTAAAAGTAATAGCCAGGAAGTGACTATACAACGGCTAGTTCTAAAAGTAATAGCCAGGAAGTGACTGTACAACGGCTAGTTCTAAAAGTAATAGCCAGGAAGTGACTGTACAATGTTTTGTTCTAAAAGTAATAGCCAGGAAATGACTATACAACGGCTAGTTCTAAAAGTAATAGCCAGGAAGTGACTGTACAATGTTTCGTTCTAAAAGTAATAGCCAGGAAGTGACTGTACAA
>CABFWO010004967.1:0-55459 GCA_902155825.1 Timema genevievae
GGCCAAATGCCTTTAGGCCAAATGCCTTTAGGCCAAATGCCTTTAGGCCAAATGCCTTTAGGCCAAATGCCTTTAGGCCAAATGACGGGTACCCGATAATTACTGAGGTGTATGCAATTAAATATTTATAATATGTTAAAGACAAATAATTTATAACGTACAGGCAGTTTAAAAGTGGTAAAATTACAAAACTTTTAATTATATATAAATACAGTTCCTTTTATACCCCTATAATTTGTTTTTATCTAATTTTTTAGTGCACAACGTCGTTATCAAGACTCAACTTTTTTTTTTGTCTAACTCTACTTGTTAATTTTATTAATGGGACCGAATTGATCATTTCAAAATGTTTTGACTGTACTGATTGTAGAAACAACATAGAGTATCAGAACACATAGTGTCCTCTCATGGAGACCGGGTCAGATTACCAAACTAATGAATCACCCAAGTAAACTGATCCCTTTTATCTTTTACAATATTTTTCTCCTTTTTTTCCCTTTCCGACAGTCTCCTCTATAACTCGTGTGCTTGATTTTTTACTTATTTTTTAATTTAAATATTACAATTTACTTAATGAATGTATGAGTTTCATTTGTCTTACTGGATTTAAATTAAATATTAAAAAGTTTAACTTATTAACAACGCAACAGTACTGACAATATAATTTATCATGAGATATCATCTTATGTCTCATGTATACTGCAGTTTTTCTGACATGTAACTTTTCTAAAGATTATATTCATTTTGCGTATTTATTGAACATGGCTAAGTTAAACGTTAAAAAGCAAGGCGCATAAAAATTAATAAAACCAAACAAATGGGTGAAATCGTGCACTTAGATGACACAGAAAGCCGAAACTTTGCCCACTTATGGTATAAACCATGGCACAGACAAGTAAGAAACAGACTCTCAACCTTACGGGGATTTCGCTGCGCTATTTTTGCCAGCTTGAGTCATTCAACACTGGGCTTCGCTAGTGTCACTGCTGGGTGATGATAAGACTAACCGCAGTGATCCTAGTGTTCAAGGACTCAAGCTGCCAAAAGGCGCGCAACCATTTTAACCTGGAGGTTGAGTTAATTAATTGAAAGGAACGCCTAAGAATAAGTTATAAAGAGGTTTAAATGAATAAAAAAATCAGGTACATACTTTAAAGTAAAACTAGAAAGCATATAAGATTACCAGGTTATACGGTGAATTGAAGAATAACCTTAAAATATAGATAATAAAGAGTTTAAATAAAAATTGTCGGAGAATAAGTATAACATATCATTTTGTAAGACACATATTGAATAAAGTATTTAAAATTTGATAGTAGAATCAGTTATATTTTGTGAGAGTTAAACTGGAGTAAATATAACCAGGACAGTTGAATGGGTTAAAATACATTAAACATATTAAAATTATAACAAAAGTAACAAATACATTGATATTAAAGATTACAGGTTAAAGAATTAAAAACATATACAAATATTAGACTGGCGAACAACTGAATAAGACATGGTAATAGTGAACTAAAGTTTTCGAGAAAGAAAATTTTTATATAAGTGACAGGGAATTATTATATAAATTTAGTTGTTAGAGGTTAATAAATCATTTAATCTTGAAACATATAAAGAAGGATGAGGTTATAAAAGATTAATTGTTAATTGAAAAGTTGATTAGACGTTCCTTAACTGAATTTAGTTCCACTCCTTAAGTCTTGAACGCCAAAAGGCAGGTTGACTTGACTACATGTTTCAACGTACAAACGCCATCTTCAGGTCTCGAAAATTAGGGTCAGATGTTCTCCCTGTCACGCCAAAAGTGTAATGGAGGTTGAGTGCCTGAGTATATTATTTGTCTGTGACCACGGGACAGAATCTAACGGAGCCGGATTTTTGATTTTATTTTCTGATTGAATTTTTTTAAAAACACAATTTACACTATAATAATTACCCGTTAGTCCATTTGAAGAAATCTCAAAGACCAGAAGACCCAGGCAGCTGAAATTTTGCATACAGGTAACCCCTAACTCATAAAAGTACACAATACTTGGTGCCGTAACTTATAATCTCATCGAGGTGGGAGGCGTTCTCCCCCCCAAAAAATTAATTTAATGTTTAAATACATTTTGTATAATATTTCGAGTTTCGACTTTTACGCACCTGTTTAAATGATTTACTTACGAATGCCCCAAATTTTTCCATTTCGTCGGAAAGTAACAACATCTTCTGGCCCTACATAGATAAAGATACTCATAGAATTGTGTGTGTGTGTGTGTGTGGAAATAATAGTAAATCTGATGGATTTGGCATCATGTTTATTTCTAAGATATAAAGAGTAACTCTCATTCTTCATGTGGAGAGTCAGGTGTAGCCTCTGTGTGAACTAAGGTTATCTCAATTTGTCTTTTCTTCAAGAAAGAAAATTGAAGGCCAAACATAAATGCGTTATGACGAGTTGTAGATAAGTGTACATATACATTATACTGTATGTCCTGTTTTATTTAACTTTATTATTTTGAAATTATCATTTTCCCTTTTCTCAGGATTTTTAAAAATCATATTAGGATGTTTTATTTTTAAGGGTATTATAAAAGTTTCATTGAGCATTTAGAAGTTAGCACTAATGAGGAATGATTATTGTCACATTGTGTAGGGTTTTCTAATTTTACTCTTTAGATTAAAAGCTTAAGAAAATGTATTTAGCTTTACAGTAGACGGAGCAACATACAACCAGAATTACACCCATTTAAATAAAGGTTAATCTTATGAATCTTCTATCTCAACTACCGTGAACGATAGCAAAATATTTCTTATGTCAAATTGAAGGTAACATTATGCTGAATGACTTGGCGTCATCAGAATTTAAATAAAAACTCTAGTAATTTAATAAAAAAAGTAAATATAAATTAATATATCTGTTAGAGCTTAAACGTTGAAATCGGAAGGAAATTTAAATTTTCACTGACTAGATGCATAGCAAAAATATAGCTTACACGCCCAACGGTATAATCACATCTGGGTATTTATATTAACTAACTGAATACACTCTTTTAAACTATTTTAAAATATTGTTAGTTAAAATTGACGTGGTTATAGGTCTTTTGATAATATAGGCCTTATTCTTTATAGGTTATATAAAGTTTGTGAATTATCTAACCTGGATTAACTTGGTTTTAACAATTTAATTATTATGTCCTACATCTAACAACTTGTTCAAGCTATCGGCATTTTACAAGAATTGAGTAGCTGTAAACAAAGAAGGTATATTTCAGCGATAGGGTAATCGCATTTGCATCGATTGAGAGTGAGATACAATTTCAGATAGCCGCACTTAGTACATACAGTCTGGATTTGAGCCCTGGCTACCTTATTATCGATGGTTCAGACAAGATGAAACTGACACTTTTGTTAGAGTGATCATTGTGATAAATGTAAATGGACCGTTTATGTTCGTAATGTGGGGGCTATTTAACTTCCTTAACCATTGTTAGAATAAAAAGAGGTAAATTATATATATATAATATTGATATGGGACTTATTGCCCCGCGATTGGGCATCAATTATGGTGATACTGATTTTTATTGTGATATTTTCCCCGCGGCTGAGCACTAATTATGATATCGGGGCTTTATGATGATGACGCGTACATACCTTACTACGCACTTATCATGCGGTTATGTGATCTGATTATATGTGATACTTATTCTTATAAAATGAGTAAGACCTTTGATGTTGTACACGATTTATTTAAATGCATTATGCAAATGTATTAAATGACACAGTTTTTGTTAAATTACGGATTGTTTTTCTGTGATATTATATATTCAGCCTACACTTTAGGCCAAATGCCTTTAGGCCAAATGACGGGTACCCATATAGATTATAGAACATCTCTGGATCGGGGGTTGGGAAGAAGAGGATATGAGGAAAGGTGAAGAACGAGATCTCCAACGGCAACTGTATAGTTCTTTCCTTTCTTATACGCAGCTCTAGCTATGTTAGTATTCGCTGATACGAACGCATCCAGAACAATTAGTGGCCGTGAAGTTGGCATACCCTCATTTTGGTTGGAATAACAGTTTAGAAAACTTAAATATAATTCTCTGCGGTCAACATTGATAGCATTTTACTATATTATATGTGTTATTTTATAGCTATTAATAATATCTGCCAAACTTGACTGCTGTATATAATATTACTCGATGTATGAATATGTTAAAATTGTTTTAATAACTTTAGTGACGATCAGATACTGTTTGCCCTACCAAAATCAGCCAATAACTATCGATACTCCCGGGTAACAAATGACCATGAAGTTGGTAGCTTTTACCGTTGCCATAGTAATTAATAATTATGCTAATAGCTCATGGGCGCCGCCATTTTTCTCATTTTCTGGCTCATACTAAACTTCTCTTCTACAAGTGCTTCGGACATGGGCGTAGGAATAATTTAATTTGGGGAAGGAAGGCGTTCAAAAGCGTAAGTTTAGGACATCGTATTATTAACCCTAAGAAACAAGAACAGTGTTATTTTATATAGAAGCAGTGAGCCTTTGTTTAAGGGGAAGGGGGAGGCAAGTAACAACACTTTTTTTCAGGGACTTTATACCCTCCTCCAACCCGCATTACCACCACAGTTAGTGTAAGAAAATGGGATACTCTCTAGTAGATATTTGGAGTGGTCCTTGTTTGGAGAATTTTAAAAAATATACTCTTTTAAAAGCTATCTAGAATAGTGCTACCCCGAATTTTTTTTTAAATTTGGATGGTACTCCTAGAGGATATTTGAAGTGGTCCTCTCCTAGAATAGAAAAATAAAATAAAATGGGATGGCCCTATAAGCAAACCTATTTAGAGTTCTTCGCTTGATTTTTTTTGTACAAAATTAGAGACCTCTAGAAACTATTTGAAGTGGTTTTCCCCCAGAAATTTAAAAAAAATTGAATGCTTCTAAAAGATATTTGGAATGGTCCTTGCCTGGATTTAAAATAAACATTCGATGTCTTTATAAGCAACATATTTTTGACAATTAAATACGTTCAGAAGCTAATTGGAATGTTCCTAACTAGGATCAAAAATATATTATATGCATGTAGAAGCTATTTGCAGGCCCCCCGCTGCTCATCAGTATTTTTTAAAAGTTGGTTGCCTTTAGAAGTCAATTAGAGTGATATTTGTGTAGACATTTTTTTGAAAATTAAATGCCTCTATAAGTTATTTAAAATTTGATACAAGGTTATTTTAAGCTTCATATTGAAAACTTCTTAAAATTTAGGGTGAATAGGGGGGTTTGAACCCTCTTCCCCCTCCCTACACCCGTGGCTTAGGAAGTAGAGTAGACTGCTCATGACTGGGGGAATAAAGTTCGAATCTTGGTAGGGTGTACTGAAAGTAGTTTTTCAAAATAGTTTTTCCACTCTCCACGCAAATGCTAACACACTCTCTCTAAATAAAACCTTCCGAATCCCTCAAACCATTCGCATAATTAATACATAAGAGTATAACCTGAACAGGTAGTAAGACGTGGTGCTAAATAAAATTATGAAAGATTATTTTTTTCCATGATCTTTATTTATACACAATAAGCGATTATTTAAACCATTCTAAAGGTGGTTTACTTTTTCTTTAAGACCGCTTATGTGGTTTAGTGGTCAGAGTTCCTGACTACAGATCCAGAGGTCCCGGGCTCTATCCCCGCCGCTTCTAGATTTTCTGTGAATAATTTGGTCTGGAACGGGGTTAGTTCAGTCTCGTAAGGACAAAAAAGAAGTGATTTGAATTTTAAAAAAGGTAGCGGCTCTGCTCTAGAGAAGTGAGATTAACGGCCGGAGGGCTCGTCCTGCTGACATCATGGCACCCTCTAGCCGCAAATGTTGACACTATCTTCGCCAACATGTGGCAACCGTTCGGCCAGTATGACTCGATTGCTAGCTGACACCATGGATCTTTTTTTTAAAAATTTGATCTTGTATTAATTTTATTTATGAAATATATTAAGTTAGTATGAAATAAATAAACATCAAATTGACTTGACGCTTTTATAGGGCTCCCCCCTTCGTGTCTTACTACCCGTCCGGGCTATAGGACTTACGATAGTGAAAAAGGAACGAGAAAGATTCACCCGCATTTTCATGGAGGGAAATCGAGAAACCATTAAAAAACCATCCGAATGGTGTTTAAACCTGGATTACCACATCACATTATTTCTCTCTTCGAGGGGTCAAGTAAAGTAAAAATGATAGAAGACTAGGATTGGTACCGGTATTTATGATTGATTAGACTTTTGTTAAGTTTCAATGTTGACTCATTAAATTCTAAGAAATCTTAACGTTCATTGCACACCATCTTTTCGTAATGCTCCGTGCACACTGGCAATGTTTCCGTAATTAACGTAATTTGGCAGTAGCGTGGGTCATAATTTGCAGCGACGTTTAAGGACGGATGCATGCGCTAAAGAGAAACAAGTCTTAATTAGCATATTTAAAAAAAGATTCATCCTTTTTTCAAACAGAAGTAAAATTAAATATCTTCGTTTTGAAAATTTATTTGCGATTTCATGATCATAATTTTAAAAATATACTGCATTTTTCCAATAGATGAATACTCAAATTTTAAATGTATACATATATAAAACAATTTTCTGAAAGGAATTTTATGTTTGTTAGTTAAATTAACTTTGTCCAAAAATAGGGATGAAAACACCGATCGTATATTTCGTAGAACCGGTAGCTAATTCGCAGGTTTTCCAGGATAGTTTTCCAAATTATCTAAGAAGAAATTTCGTACTACTGGATTAAGTACGAAAACATCGCCCGTGTGTATGGGACATTAGTACTCTTTTAATGTTTCGATCGTGGACTCGGCTCTTCATCTATTCAATATCCTACTCCGCCTCCACTCGGTGTTGTTATGCTAATCAAATGACTAATGAGAGTTCCTCGCTGGAGAGATAAGCCTCAAAATATAATCGAGATTGAGGAGGGAAGGGTTTACGAAACGCGCCATCGTTCCTATGGCAACGACATTGCGTGTCACGTTTGTTTATTTCTATTGTGTAAGAGAGTTCTCCCCCCTCTTGTTTCAGGAAGCGGAGCAGTGGTAGGGGAAGGGCCGGCTGCCGAAGAGGGGAGGTATACATATCAAGCTGGTAGTTGCGGGCTGACTCGCCTGGCACCGCCACCGTCGCATCTCCCCCCATCGTCTTGGATCAGCCCAGCTGTTCACTGGCGGGGAAGGACAACAGAAGAAGTTCGCGGAAGGTTAGACGACAAAAGACCTAGTCAGTGCGTGTCAATGTCTTTACACGGCAAGATGCGGTTGTCGGTTAGGACTACCGTCGACCGGTTCGTTGTGGCGTTGTTAGTGCTGGTGACGTGTTCGTCTCCCGCGCGGGGCAGCGCAGCAATCAGGGTGGCTGTGAGGAACCTGGGGGACGCCCTTAGGAGCAACGTGCTGGACTCTGTCAACTACAGCGAGCCCGAGGTCGATCTGACGTACCTCTCGACCACGACGTTCAACGCTCGCGGCATGGGGACGCTCTATAACGTCACCAACGTCTTCTTGGACCTCATCGTCAATGAACAGGCGTACCCTGAAGGTGAGTCTTTAGTATTCCTCTCTGTGCTTTCACTCGAACAACCGGTCTGTCCGTAGGCTTCCGATGAGCCATCTGGCTAGATAAACGTGTACCTAACAGGGCTTTACAGCTATACCTCAGTTTTAGCTTCTGTGGTGCTGACTGACAGCTCACAGCTGATTTCTGACGGCTTTGAAAAGCTACCAGACCAAATTATGTATCCCTACGCCGGACCATATGATCTGAAAAAAACATGTCTTTAGCAGTTGTCACTTCTGACAGTCAACATTTAGGTATATACCTAAATGTTGACTGTCAGAAGTCAGCTGTGAACTGTCAGTCAGCACCAAAGAAGCCATGGGGCTACTGTAGGGAAGGGGGTGTAAGGTTCAGCCCTTCCCGTATCATTATTAATCATTATTTTTGTGTTTCTCTTCAATGCCGAGGATAGTCTTATATAAATAATTCACACCTTCAAATCCAATTTTATTTAAAAAATAACTATAGTTGGCTTCACGAGAGATTTTATATAACTTAAAAGCGTTCTTACTTTTTCCATGTTGAAATGTAAAAAAAGGAGGGGGTAGGTACTTCACTATGAAAGAAGCCCCTCATCCCCACCCCATTACCTTCAAAATACACTACTGATCTTAGCTTTGTTTCCGCCACATTTTAGTTCAAGGGTGGGGAGAACCGACTCTAGGGGGGCGATTAAAAATAGTCTCACAAGGGCTGCTAATAACTACCGACACTACTAGCGAAACAATAATTATTGTCCACTAAAACTTTGTCTTTTTATGGTTCCGTCATACATCCCGCCTGACCGGTGTGAATAGGTAACATTACTGAAAAGTGAAAACGCTCCTATTTATATTAGAGTTTTATGAGTTAATTCTTCCGTGGTCTGTTTCTAATAAACAATAATGACTTGTAAATCAACGGCCGGCCACAAATACACGCATTTATTTCTAAAAAAGCCATACTGTTTTTATCACTACCCCTAGCCGCTAAGCTTCCTGATATAACAACGATTAGTGATTTGGCGAGATTGGTGAGAGGGAGGTGGGTGGGGGGTCCGTGTGTGTTTGTGTGTATGACCGTACCTCAGCCGAAACATGCTTTCGCTACATTCATAGCTGGTTGAACCTTCTAGAATAAAACCCGCATCGCCGGGCACGTGGATATGTAGTCTGTTTTGGGGGAGGCGAATCCCAGCCGTAGTGCACTGAGTTTTTTTACCAAATGGTATTCCACTCTCGTCCTAGGTGGGTGGAATTTCAAAATTATACATTCCTAATTCCTACCCCATTATAGTAGTTAAACTGCGTTTCGCTCGGACGGGTAGTAAGACGTGCAGGAGAGAGACGTAAAAAGTGAAGAAGCCTAGCACTAGATGACCAAAAACACTTAATTTTGTTTTGAGCCGAGTCTTACATGGGCGTTACTATGATTAATTTTTTTAAATGTTATCTTTTTTTAGCGGTAGCTCTATATTTTTTTATGTCATATTCACACGAAAACCGGTCCTTTAAATGGACCTGTGATTACTCTCTCGACACGTCATGCTCATTCGCGCACGTCATCGCCGTTAATATTTAACTACCCGTGAAACACTACGCCACAGGCCAATAACATGTCTAATTAATTCTTCTACGATTACACTGTGTCGAATTGCGACGTAAAACTTCAAGCTGATGTGTTTTATATATACATATATAAACCACTTTCGCACCTGTACTTAGCTAAACCGTCGTACTGGAAAGAACGCGCATGCGCTTATGTCATAAATACAATGTATTTTTTTTTCTAGCCACTAAATTCCTAAAATTAAAATAAACAATTTGTAATTCTTTCAGTTTAGCTGACTTGGACTTTACACGGCGCTCTTATGCGATTAGCAAAGAGGTTTAAAATTATGTCGGTGGATTATGGCTTAGAATCTGTAGTCAAAGGACTTGACGCATGAATATATCAACGTAGAGCGAGTATCATTTTTCAGCTGTCGGAAGTTTATCCGACTATGGGGAGACCTATAGTCCCATGTACAGTATATCCATCGTAGGAGTGGTGGTTACGGAGAGATAGCAAAATATGTTTATAGCAAACTTTGGTTGAAAAGTCACTAATGTTCTATGTGGAAATAATTATTTGATTACTAAGACTATATCATCGATCATAAGAGTTTTTAAACGCTTCTCTTTCTGTATAATTGGTTTTTCATAACTAATTGAAAGAACAAAAAATATTAATAAAACAATGATGTTTTTTGGTTTCGCGGTTGTGACAACAGGATCTTATATTATAGTGCATGGAATAATAAATTAAAAAGTACACCTGTATCTCCTTATAACTGTTTACAATAAATTATAAAACAAATAAAGGTTTTTTTATAGCTTAGAGAAAATACAAAGTATTAGTTTCAAAATAAAAGTTTTAATGTTGTAAACGCATGCGCATTAACACGGCCGAATATGGTTTGTGTGACGCTATCATCCCGCCTAGGTTTGTCCTGTTTATTGTTTTAATTTATGAAGAGAACTTTGACATTTAGATCAGTGGCTCTCGACCTTTTAGTGGCATGCACCCTTTTCACCACGTGTCACAATGTTATTTACCTTCAACATTGACTAACTCAAACGTTGCATTCTGAATAATAATATTGAAAATACCTTTTTTATATATGTTTACTGAGGAGCCTTACAATCGAATTAAAATTACCGTTCAGCGAGTCCAGTGCGGCAAACTAAACAAATTGTTTATGCAAAGTTTGAAAATATTATAGTTTGAAGATTTTTTTTAAACAATTTTAGTCTGTGGTCTTAATTACCCCCCTAAAATCATAAAATTAGCCCCTCTCCCCAGTTTAGAACCCCCAATTTAGAAGCTCTCGTTTGTATAGCATCGCAGACGCCGCTTCCACAATAAAGAAACATCCAAGCAGTTATTTTCATACGTTCCTGTTGCAATAATGTAGACCTAATGGCTTAAAAAAATAATAACTAAAACAAATTGTTTGGTGTGATTGTTTTGACTGCCAAAAGTGACAGCAATTATTGCAGATCATATGGATAAATGAGATTAGAGCTGGGTGTCCAATCCTATGGCGAATGGACTGTAGTGAATCCCAGCTTCAGTTAAGACTTTTACAATTTTTGTACAGATCTACAGATAAAGATAGTTTTGTCTAGATACCCCAGGGCCCAATCACTTTTTGTTATGACACTGGGAACCCTGTCTTAATAGCGTTCAGATATTTACCGACAAACTTAACTTCTATTGTGGCTTGGATATTTAAAATTTGTAAACTTTGATATGATAATCTTCAAAGTAATTTTTTTTATTTAAAAATGGTAAAATTAAAATCTGTTATTTAGAACTCGAGAAATTACTGTCGAAAGAAATCTTCGTTTTCTTAAATTGCTTCTTCCCTTTTGAATATGTTTGAGATTTAAATTTTTTGGGCGCACCATTGCTATATAAACTTTTCATTTTTTTCAAATGATTAAAATTGAATGTTTAAAACCACGGGAATCATTAAGAAAGGGATTTCTTCACAATTAATACAAAGAGAAAGCGTTCCTACCTGCATTTGGGAAAATAAGAAACCACTTGAGGAAAAAACCCAATGACCCACCTGTGATTCTAACCCTGACACAGGCAAACCAAACAATATCATACTGGTGCCTTGGTCCGTGTGCTAACCAGTGCGGATTCAAATATGTGTAATCGGGAAAAGGTTATACATTTTACTGAATATTTAATTTAAAGTACTGGTACCTCGTTTTTTTAAAAACTCAACTAATAATATTATTTTTCACGGTACCATAACTTTAACACACTATCTTAGATTAAATTAACTAACTCCACTGATAACCTGTCTGACTTTGAGCTCGTAAGCATGAACACAATCCCATCCGTCTTATCACCGAGTGTTTTTTTCACGCAGGGATTTTCCATCTTTCTTTCAGGTAAATGCAAGATTATTTCCATAAATCATCCTCTCCCAAACCTTTCATTAAGTCCTTAATAACGTTACAAACTGGTAACATTATTTATAAAATAATGAATACATTTTTGAGTATATAACTAATATTAATAAAATGAAGAGTTTTTCTGTCCGTCATGAGTGTAGCGCGAACTGTACCTCACGAAGAGGTATGACATCTGTCCGTCATGAGTGTGGCGCGAACTGTACCTCACGAAGAGGAATGACATCTGTCCGTCATGAAGTGTTGCGCGAACTGTACCTCACGAAGAGGTATGACATTTAAAAACTGGTAGCCCCAATGCACAAACATGTGCACCTCGATGTCGGAATTTGAAAATGTGAATTTGATTTTTTTAAATTAATTAAAAACTGGGCCAAAATAAAAAAAATAAAGATATTTTTTCCCGTCTGTTTAAAGCAAGGAAAAGCATTGCCAGGGGTAACCACGCAATCCATTGCAGCAGTGAAGCAGTAACCCAAGTAGGCCAGATGATGAAATTGACGTGGTCTTGATTTGTTGTTCACTTCACACAAACATAATTAGGTCAGAGAAAGATGGGTTATTAAGAGAAGTTATATTGAAGGGTGGTGATGCTTCCACCTTCTAGAGAAATACTTTGTGAACTAAAGAAAAACCGCGTAAAACCACAAGAGAGCAAAATGTACCACCCTTATAAAAATAAATTAATGAAAAAGGGCTGTAGACAGAAAAATGTGATAATTATATAAAATAATAATGAATTAATATAAGAAATATTTAATTGAGTAAACAATAATGAAATTTATATTAAAATAATAAAATATAAAGACTAAACAGTCAAGACTCATCTAATCTGGTTTGCTGGTGAAGTTGATGTAGGGGTTGGAATCCAGGCCGAGTGTACTGAAGTTGTTTTTTCACTTAATGGTTTCCCACTCTCCTTTACAAAAAATGCTGGCATATTTCCTTCAAACTAAAAGTTTCTCATCCCTACCTCCCTAGCGAGGAGAAATGTGTACACTCCGGACGGGTTGGAAATATGTAATAATTCTGTACCATAGGGATTTATTAGAGAATGATTTTAGTAAGCTAAAATTAAAAAACAATAGGTTGTATTTGAGGAAAACTGTGTCAACACCTTGTAATTGATTGTCATATGGGGCTAAGAAGGAACACACAATTACCCTGATTTTATTTCGAATGGACATTTGGAGAGCTTTTTTAGAAAATACAAATTCTTTTGCTGTCAACAACTGATAATATTTGACCATATTTTTTAGTGTTATTTTATATGAATATTGATAATAGGTACCTACCTATATAAAGCTACAGCGGCAGATCACATGACTTAGTGTATGGATACGTGAAATTAGATATAGTTACTTTTTCAAGCTGTCAAATATGTCCGTTCGGAAGAGAATTGGGGCATAGGCCCTACATAATCTTAGAAAAAGAGATATTGGAATTGAAGGGCGGAAAATTGCAAGGATGAAGCCATTTGTATCCCTCGTGTTGAGAAAACATCTAAAAAAGTATCCGACAGTAACTATTTTCAGTTTGGACGTATTAACCTGAATTGGCTGGTTGCGAATCATCCATTGCGATTGCTCAGAGGAATAATTTAGGAAATAGAGGATAAAACATAAATAAATCAACTATTTTCTTTCTCATACTTTTTAGTGGAATGAAGGTTTGTTTACTCACTTTGCCGCGTTCTCAGTTCTCACCTTATAATCATAAGCTCTTCTTCTGTACGAACAAAGTCTCAACTTGTACTCATAAACTTTCTCAGAGTCAGATTTAAAGACACTTTTTTAACTGTTACAAAACACACTAAAAAATTATTTATACGTCAACTCATGTGATCTGCATCTTTCGCTCTATATAGTTAATATTAAAACCTATAAAATAACACTTGTATTAAAATGTTGGTCGCATAATATGTGTGTATAGTTAATATAAAAGGTGACCTGGTGGTCTAGGGGTAAGGTGTCAGACTTCTGTGCTGAGGGTCCGGGGTTCAATCCTCGGTCCCGGCACAGATTTATCTGATTGCCAAACTCTTCCTTCACCTCTGACAAGACGTGTATTAATCACAACTTGTGAATGTGAGGAATGCCAGGCCTCCACCGTGGTTCGGATTCCACGTTAAACTGTAGGTCCTCCATTTCATCTCACAATCACCCTACCATTACACATTAGCGTAAGTGCGTATAGCCCGAACGGGTAGTATGACGCGGTGCTAATAATAATAATAATAATAATAATAGTTAATATAAAAGCCTCTTCATTCCATAATCATACTATATTCACGTTGGCAACTGTGCATCTATGACATCATAGGGTCGACCGCAGAAGCGACGACAAACCATGCCATGAGTCCGCTCCCCCTTTTCTTGCTATGTCCTCATAGCGTGAGAATTCCACCGCGAGGTTGTTTTGAGGTAGAGCTCGCAGGGAAGGCAGGATTCTAATCCTCCGTCTTCTCACCCTAAGTGTGTAACCGATTGCTATGAAAGGGTCAGACGAGTTTTTTTTTAACATATTCTCATATCTACGCTAGGGATGTGCATCGAATGAGAAACATCGTGATGTTATGTATAAACAAAATATTGATGTTATGTACAAACAAAATATTGATGTTATGTACAAACAAAATTATATTTTCTAATAAAGACAACGATGTATTTTAAAATAATTCTTCTAAATAATTTTAATTGAATTTCATTTGTAATAATTGAATGTAAAACTTCATTATATATTTAAATATGATTATGTATATTAATTTTATACATCGGTAACTAAGACATTGGTACTAAACACCGATTGTTGAAAATCATTGACCAACAAACTTCACTGGCGAAAACATCGAATCTTCACCATCATTGTTTAAAAATGGACCAACATTCAACGAGAGTGTAAAAATAGATCTTTCAATATCGCTTTTGGAAAATCTTAGGCAAAAAAGTATCGAGCCTCTTACATCATTGATTGAAAATCGACAAACATACATCGATTACGTGATCATCGAACCTTCAACATCGATCTTTTAAAAATAACCATGCTTGATGTCTATTGGAATCATTTCACCGGTGCTAACAGTGGAAAGGGCGGCAGTCTCCTTAGTGTTAAACTTACAATTATATATAATTATAAAAAAACCTTGCTTAAATGGTAGTTCTGTGTCTGTCAGACATTGGCGTATGTTTTGCTTGTTCTAGTCTTGGGATCTTCAACACCCCCACCTGTTCCCCCCTTAGTGACTGTCTCTATAGCACACACATATACCAATCATATGCAGGAATATAAGGAAGGGGTCCAAGAGTCCATCCGACAATGGAGTGATGGATGCTAATTGACATTTAGCAGAAACGGCTTAAACGAAAAAAATAAGTTAAAAAAGTTTAGACTGCTAAACTTGACAACAAATAATTATAATATGGTCTTGCAAATCACATGTTTGGGCGAATGGATACATGAGAGTAGATCTGGTAACTTTTTCAAGCTGTCACCCACACTCTTACCGTAGATAGGGTGTATTTGGTGTCGGATAGAATGTATATAGGGCTAGTGGTGTTGGTCAGGAGTTGGAGATGAAGGAGATCTCAATGGCACGTTACCGGTTCTGTCCACTAATCTCTTACTATAGATAGGGTGTATAGGGCTAGTGGTGTTGGTCAGGAGTTGGAGATGAAGGAGATCTCAATGGCACGTTACCGGTTCTGTCCACAGAGTCTCTTACTATAACATATTATATCCTCCTTTTTCCAGCCCTCCTACAAATAAACAAATCAAAAGGGTCGTTGGCAAGTGAATCTGCAAATAAACAAAATGAAAAACAACGAATTTAAATAAAACGCTCTTAATTTTGTCTAGTTTATAGTATTCACACGTGTGTTATTTAAAGTCTTAATCTACGTAGTAGGGCCGAGGAGGTCTGATAAGGGAAATGTGACAGAATTAGAGGGAAATGAGAAAATTACAACAAAAAATTAAGTGTGGAAAAGATTCCCGTTACGCCCGACCAGTATCTGAACCTTGACCTCCATGTCAGTGGCATGCTAGTATTTTACGATCCTAATGCTCCAGACCACTGAAGTATTGGTTGAAATCACGTTTAGTTATGAATTTGCAATCACACGCTTAGCTTTCTTTTTGGCGCCTCGTTCATTTTCGGGAGAGTTACGACGCTGTATTTCACTAACCCCCTTGGTGGGCTTTGGTTTGAATCCCGGTTGAAGAAAACACAAAGAACGAGGGACTTAGAGCTTATAGAGGAACCATAACCATAGGGGAATAACCTGCATCGGTGAGCATGCAGAATAAATGCCAGGCTCATTTTTATATGCCGATTTTCTGATAATGTACAGATCAGGCTTCAGATACCGTCCGAGTGCCTTTAGCTAGTTTTTTCCCCATGGTTTTACATTCCTTCGCCCAATTGCCGGTACATTTTCTTTAAATTCTACTTTCCTAATCCTTACCCCATTTAGACCGGGTTAGTATAAGACGCGGTGAGAAATACAAATAAATAAGCGTTTTAAAATCATAATCTAATAAAATAATTACTATTCTAACTTATTATTACATAATCATCTACCCTTTTATTTAACTAAACAACTGCAGGCGTTAGACTCGCATTGCACTAAGTCGTACTTTAACGGGCAGATTGGAGTTCGAATTCCATTCAGGTTCATTGGGAGGTGATTTTTCAATCCAAACCTCCTATATGTGACCGCCTTCAGGCAAGACTTTACTTAAAAGCTGGCCATGCTAATTTCACGATGTGACGCTTAATGTCGGTACATAATTAAGTTTGTTCTCGTATTTCCCTTCTAGAAGTATTATAATATGCATTTGGGCGTCGGCATAGGTAAGATGGCAATTTTTTTTTACAAAGTTTATTATTTGGGTACATGGACGGCCCTATATCCTAGTGCGATTAACTCTGCATCTCTTTAGTGACTATCTAGAGATTGAACCGGTGTGCCCTAAACTATAGTTGATCTCCCTTGTGACTGGTTCCCTTGGGGATTGGTGAATACAATAAGGGTGTTTTGTCATATATATCGCAAGAACTGGTTGGGCTCTCTTGATGTTGCTATATGGTATCTTCGCCTATATTTGAATGTGCAGCAGTTAGGGACGCTTTGATCTTCTTGTGTGTAGGCCTACTCTACATTGAGAAGGGGAGAATTCTAACGGAATTACATTCCAATTGACGTTTTGAAATAGGAGGGGGAAAACAGGATAGTGTGTCTGCAACTGTTGGGGGGGGGNNGGACAAAACTAGGCCAGAAGGGTTATTTAGAGAAAATGCGTTAGTATTCGTTAGAAAAAAAAAGAGTGGAAGACAACTTTGGTGGAAAAATCACCTCCGAAGTTTTCGGTTGGGATTCGAACTTGGTCTTTACCTCGCAGGTCAGTATCAGGTCAACTGGCTCTGAGCTAACTCGACCCATTTAGAAAAGTTAAATATCAATATAATTTATGTTGGGTCCATAAAACTTTGATCTTTTTTTGTGTGACCCTTTTATTTATGTTTATTGGGACATTATTACTGATATGCTAGTCCAACACCTTAGTTAAGTTAGGATATTACGTTTATTTCTGCACAATTAATGAAAAAACCTATATTTTAATATGGATAGTAAAGAATAATAAATAAATTTAACTTTATTATTAATTTGTCTAAAAAATTTCCAGAAACTTATCGATACATTCTTGAATTTAAAATGGCATTGGGGTGTTTCAATTGAGCAGGTAGTGGAGGAAAGATGTAATAAGAAATAAATGTACCGGCATATGCATGTAGAGAGAATGGCAAACAATTTAGGAAAATACACCCTCAATACACTCGGATTTGATTCAAACACTGACCTCCACGTCACAGGCAAACTAGATCATGAGGTTGGCGCATTAGTCCGGGTGCTCAGCCATTCGGGCAGTGAATTTAATTTTTGTAATTTAATTTTAAGTAGCCTACTGTCAATCTTATAATGTAGATCTAACTATTTTATTTGACTTCGTCAAATATGTTTGGAAAAATTTATAAACAAAAAAATAAACACGGTAAGTTAGTAAAACAAAATTTAAACTTGGTATGGTTTCCATTTATTTAGAGGTGGAGGAATAAAAACTTTTTTTCCCCTTAGAACCGATGGGAAAATATGGCGTTTTCCAGCAGTTTTTTTTTCAGTTTTTATTTCAAAACTTTTTTTTTATTAAAATAAATCAAATATTTCTCGACAAGAAACATTGAGTTTAATTTTCTTCGCATGGTGACCTCAACAGTTTTTGAATATCTGTCAAGGGTGTTCTGTAATTTATTGACAATTTTTTTTCTCTTCATTTAAAAAGTTTATCAACTAATGCCGCTATAGTCATGACATATTCAACAACTGTTGATCACCCTTAGAAGAAAATTAAACTCTTTGTTTCTATTGAAGCGATATATTTTTTTTATTTTGGCAAAAAAAGTTTTTGTAAAGAACTGCAAAAAAACATTGACTTTATCTCGCGTCCGACCTTAATATCGTGTTTTGAATATTTGAGCGTGGTTTTTTACCACCGCCTTTATCCCTCATCAACTCTGTATCATCCGAAACCTTTAGCCTAGCTTCTGTTAACTTGGAATATCACCCTCCCTAATAGGTAGGGTATAGGCCTAGTAGTGGATCATGCTGTTTACGAGGGAGGGGTGGTTCGTGATTAGCCTCCTACCAAGCTGGTACTTCATTAACATGGGATTGGTCCCTGGCGTTGATTCAAAACTGGGAAGGGGGGGAGTCCGAGAAATGCCGATGTGACTATATGGGGGTTGACGGGTCTAATTAAAACAGCAATTTTCCTCCTTCCTTGAAGGAGGGTAAGTCTACTAAAGGTTTAAGAAGGGACATCCTTGTATCCTCCTCCCCAGCTTAATATTTTCCTCGCTGAAGAACATTTTTTTTTTAATCCAACGCAGAAACAAATTTGCGTTTAGATAATGGAAATGAATCGTTATGAAAATTGAATACAGTAGATTCACATGTTTTTTGTTTCATTACATAAGAGAGATGATGATGATTATTAGTTTGTTATTGTTTAGATATATACAGGTGGCCATAAAGCTGGACACATGCACATATACGGATATACATATATAGGCGCATATTACAGGCTTATACATGTCTTTATTAAATAAAAACATAAAAATTCATTAAAAAATATTAGGATTGTTGTGTTTTTTTTTTGGCCTTTGTCTATGTGCCATTCTTTATGACTTTCCTGCATTTAACTTGTAGCCTACTTTTTGCTCTAAATACACTAGAAATAAAAATTAAAACCATGTCAACAAATCCTAGTAAATCCTGAAAACTAACTTTTAGAACTATTGAAGTCCTGAAACTTTGCTTAATTTTTAGAAAATTCTAAAATATCCGGGTTGAAATTTATTATCTTATAGAGAACTAATGAATAAAATGCTGGTATTAACTATTATTTTATTTTGCTAGACGCTGGAAAGTAGGATTCTGTTTAAATCAAAGGGATGGTCTCTTTAAATAGCATACATAACTTTATGGACTGTACATTATTTATTTTTAATCGTATTTTACTGTAAAATTTTAAAATTGAGGTAAATAGCCTGCTTGTGTCGCTTTAACTAAACAACGTTTGCCCCTACAAAGCGCATGCGCACTATTGAGTCGGCTGGTTTTGAAATTTTGTTGGATCTCCCAAGGAATTCTTGTCAAGAAGAACCGACAAAGCTGAAACTATTTCAACTAGCGTGTAGTGGGCCGAACATAATGCGCTGAAATATTGTGATTGGTATGCTCTTGTTTTAAGGCGAACGTGTAAGTCCACAATAAGGCGACAGCCTCGTGGTTTGTCGTTAACAGGAGAGGACGGGGTTGGAATCCCGCTTGGGTGTCCTGAGAGTTGTTTTGAATTCTAAATAGCTTTTCATCCTCCTTCCATAAGGATATGAGTATATTTTCTCTAAATTCTATCTTCCTAATCCCATTGGGGGGGATTAAACGCGGCTATACTGGACAAGTAGTAGGACGCGGCGCTAAAATACAAAAATTTGAGCTTTGGAAAAAAAACTTAAATTTTTTATTTGCCATAGCAGAAGCGTACGTGTGAACTCGTTAACATTGTTTATCATCTGTAAACGCTGGAGGGATTCGAACAAAGCCAAGCTTTCTGAAGAGATAAGCATCACGCAGATACTGTATGATTTGCAGGAAACACAGATTAGCTATGGGGCTAACAAGGGATGATGTGAGCTTTTCGGCCTTAGGTTTGATATTTGGTCCAGACGTCCCATCCCCTATATGCAGGAGGCTAGACTTTGTAGACAAGTTTTAGATTACAACGCACACATCACACTATTTATGGCTGCCACAAATTCCACTATAATGTTTTCTCAGGCCACAAACCCCACTAAAATGTTCGATGTGGCCAAAAAACTTACTCCAATGTTTTCTGTGGCCACACACCCCACTACAATGTTTTCTATGGCCACACACCCCACTACAATGTTTTCTATGCCCACACACCCCACTACAATGTTTTCTATGCCCACACACCCCACTACAATGTTTTCTATGGCCACACACCCCACTACAATGTTTTCTGTGGCCACACTACAATGTTTTCTGTGACCACACACCCCACTACAATGTTTTCTATGGCCACACATCCCGCTACAATGTTGTTTGTGGTCACACACCCCACTACAATGTTTTCTGTGACCACACACCCCACTACAATGTTTTCTGTGACCACACACCCCACTACAATATTTTTTGTGACCATATACCCTACAGCCGCAAGTCCCACAGGGTGTGACTCACGCACATTCAAAGAAACAAAGAAAGAAGAGCTTATCTGACAATACCCTCATTTAGAACAGTAGGAGAGTATCCGCCACTTATGAAATAATTACTCAAAATATACTTCAATTCAAATGATTAACAGCTGTAATTTCTGGAACATAGGTCTAGTATCAATACTGATAAAATATTACTAATATCTAATGGAATGATTTTGCTATCACTATTGACCGCTAAAAATAGTTTTGTATTTGATAAAATGTTATTTCTACTGTAACTATACTTTACAAACTAAATGGATATACAGTTGACATTAAATAAAATCGTAACCTAAAATTAAATTAAGCCACAAACATTTCAAAGCCTCATAACTCATAAGTGTTTGCAATTATAATATTTAATTCACAACTATATGATCAATTAAGGTTTTACTTTTATCACTAGCGAATAAAAATCATTAAAAGGTTGTATGTGTAAGTATAATTTAACTTGCTTAAAATAGTATGTAGCTAGTAAATTTTTAGATAAGATAAAAAACTACAATATTGTAAATAATAAAAGTGCGAGTTTTCTCTCCTGATAACATTGAATTAAATAATTTGAGATCAAACAATATAATTATTTTAATAGTGAGAGAGAAAAATGGAAAGAAATTATATCTAATAATAATAATAGTAATAATAATAATAATAATAATAATACAATTATTTTACTACAATACCGGTCAACAGTCACAAGACCTACAGGCTAGCACTGAAAAATACAAAAGTACCTCACATGTAAGCATAAATACACATGAAAATAGAATAAAAAATGATACAGTAGCTAAGTAAATATACACACAAATAAAGTTACAACAAAAAAAGCCATATTAATAAAGAGTAGTAGTGAAAATCAATAAGCATTGAAATAAAATTCAAAAAAACAGTAAGCAGAATTATTCACATTTAAATATTCGAGGTCGAACATGAACTGAGTAAATTAATGATAGTGGAGTTCCTTTAGTAACTCTCTGAGTTTGGCTCTTCTTTTGTGGTAAAAGTCGAATTCGAATAATAATAATAATAATAATAATAATAATAATAATAATAATAATCTCCACTATAATAATTACCAGCTCTTCTGTCAAAAAAAAATAATCTTGAAACATATAAGACCTAGGAAGCTGATATTTTTGAGGCAAGTAGCCCCAAACCAAAAAGGAGACAACAATACTTAGTAAACGAAAATTCCCATTGGGGACATTAAAAATGGGGGTGGGGGTTTATAAAATAACCAAAGTGGAAATATTCTTGAAGCCCAGAAGAGTTAGGAAGCTGAAATTTTGCAGGCAGGCACCTAACACATAAGGGTGCAGAAATACTTGGCGACAGAAAATTCTTTCCGCCCCTCTCCCAAAGTAGTGGAGTTACAAAAAACCAAAGTCGAAAAAATCTCGGAGCTCTTAATACCTAAGGAGCTGAAATTTTATATGGACAGGTAGCCCTTAATTCAAAAGGGTGAAAAAATACTTGGTGATCAAAAATTCCCTGGGGGGAGGGGGTTAATGGCTGGATAAACTGTTTCTTTTTTCCCCAAAAAAACCAATGTCTAATAATTCTCAAAGCCCAGAAGACTTAGGAAGCCGAAATTTTTTCAGGCAGCTAAATTATGTGAAAATTCCCATTGGAGGCCCCAAAATGGGGGCTATCCAAAAAACCAAAGTAGAAAAAAATCTTGAAGTCCAAAAGATCTAGGAAACTTAAATTTTGTAGGCAGGTATCCCCTAGCCAAAAAGGTTGCCGGAATTCATGGTGACCTAAAAGTCACGCGAGGGGCCCAAAAAAACAAAAACGTATACAAAAAATGTTGTTTATAGTAAAATATTCGATTGGGAAACATTTTCTCACTTTTATTGGAGTAAATATTTGATCACTATTATTATTATTATTATTATTATTATTATTATTATTTGTTCTGTCTTACAACAGGTCAATTCCTTTTGTCAGTGGACTTAGACCACCAATGCACCCGGTCTCTGCCTCCTTCAGCTCCCATAATCTTCTTGTTTCCTTCATTTCATCCAATATTTGAATCCTCCTCCTTCCTAAGCTCCTCTTTCCCTCAACCTTTCCTTCTATGACGTCGTGCAGAAGACAGTTCCTTCTAAGAATTTGTCCGATCCAGTTTGCTTTGCACCGAAGAATAACTATAAAATGGTTCTCTTCTCACCCACTCTTTTTATGACTTCTTAATTAGTCACTCTGTCTGTCCACCTGATCTTCTCAGGTCCTCTCCAGCACCTTATTTCAAAGCTCTCCAAGTATTTCTTTTCCAGCTTTCTAAGAGTCCAAGTTTTCTGCTCCATACTGTTAGATGCTCTAAATTTACCATTTCCTCAGTTTCTTCCTTAGTTCCAAACTCAACTTGTTGGTCAGCAGTTCTTGTCGAAAGCTTTCTTGGTCATGGTGATCCTCAAACTAATTTCCTTGTTGTAGTAGGCATCCTTTGTCAGCAGACTTTCCAAGTACTCGAACTGCTCTGTTTTCCAACACCTTGTTTCCATTTTTGATTTTCAGTGACTCTCCATTGTTTGAAATCACCATCACTTTTGACTTCTCAGTGTTTTTCTCCATGCCATATCTTATCCCTATCTACACCAGCCGCCAATCCATCATTTCCTGCAACTCTCTTTAATTTTGTTCCTGAAATTGCCAACTGGATCGGACAAATCCTTAGGAGGAACAATCTTCTGCACGACGTCATAAAAGTTGAATAGGCTGGGTGACAAACAGCATTCTTGTCTTACTCCTCTTCTTATCACTACGCTGTTGGTCTTTACATCCAGCCTTACCTTCACTCGCTGTCCCAAGTACTGGTTTGCAATTAGCATTCTCTTACTCCAGTTGATGTCGATCTTCTTGAGTATTTCCATCTGTTTCTTCCACTTCACCCTATCGACCACCTTTTGTCAGGCGATGAAATCAATGTATACTTCTTCCTTGACTTCAAGCACTCTCTATGAAGTTATTCTCAGTAATGTATACTTCTTCCTTGACTTCAAGCACTCTCATCAAGCACTCTCTATGACGTTATTCTCAGTAATGTATACTTCTTCCTTGACTTCAAGCACTCTCTATGAAGTTATTCTCAGTAATGCATACTTCTTCCTTGACTTCAAGCACTCTCTATGACGTTATTCTCAATAATGTATACTTCTTCCTTGACTTCAAGCACTCTCTATGACGTTATTCTCAGTAATGTATACTTCTTCCTTGACTTCAAGCACTCTCTATGACGTTATTCTCAGTAATGTATACTTCTTCCTTGACTTCAAGCACTCTCTATGACGTTATTCTCAGTAATGTATACTTCTTCCTTGACTTCAAGCACTCTCTATGAAGTTATTCTCAGTAATGTATACTTCTTCCTTGACTTCAAGCACTCTCTATGACGTTATTCTCAGCAATATATACTTCTTCCTTGACTTCAAGCACTCTCTCTGAAGTTATTCTCAGCATCTCGATGGCAACTCTTGTTCCTTTTTCATTACTTGGTCTAAATTCTTCTATAGAGTATTTAATTGAAATGCGCCTCCCAGATTTTGAGGGTCACCAAAAAATGATTCACGTTTGCAATCATTGTCCAACAAATGCCAATGGGACACATTACACGACCAGAAATAAAGCTTTTGATTCATAAACGGCTATTATGCTATTATTAATAATAATCTGCTAGTAATAAAAGTTTGGTTATTTTTTTCCTGATATTTATTCTGCTACATTGATTTAGAATACATTGCACACGTATTGTTTAGAAAATAATACATTATAAGAGCGTTTGTTTGTGAAACCTAATAAATAGCGCTGTCCTTGAAGTTTTCCTCTCTAGATGGCACTCTGAACTGATAATAACATAATAACGTGACTAAGTAATCGTAGTTTGTTTTCTGTAGCCTGATTAATGTGTGAGGAGTGCAGTTCACAATTATTTGACAGCTCTTCCACTCACTTTATCATCATTTTTATCCTCCACACACTGATAAAACAGTTGATTCATTGACACTGATAATTAACGTTTGCGTTCAAGACATCAAGCTTTTGTTTAATACATCTTCTAATCAGACGATTGCTTTCAGTTCTTGAAATATACTAGGTTAGGATCGCCTTACTTTCAGAGAGTAGGCCCTATACAAATTAATGTTGAATAGTTAACATTGACACTGCCTGTAAAAATAATATTGATAGTTACAGACAGTATTATTTTGCCAAGACATACATTAAAGTAGCCTTTAGATGGTCATGCATCGAGATTTTAATTATAGTTTAAAAATTAACGGTAGTTTATTATTGACTAAATTAAAAAATGGTAAATTTTTCGAAAATTGGATTTGCGATTAAAAAAAATTCACCTTTAGAATTATTACGCTAGGTTTTTTTATAATAGCTATTTGGAATGTGTTTTATATAATAATTAACATTGTATGTTGATTTTTCTAAAATAATTTTTATTTAAGTGTAGTTAACTCATTGATATTCGATTCTTTGTTTAGATGGTCTTTCAATTTTGTTTAAATTTTAGGTCTTAAAAGTGTCTAAAGTGTTTAAAATGTTTAAGTAAAAAAATTTTTTTTATAGGAAAACTTATTTAAGGGTAATTTACTGAAAACCAATTCTTGAAAACTTTTATCTAAACTATAATATACGGTATGCTTGTCGTACTATTTCACACAACTTTAATTAAAATTAATTTTCACAATAGCCTCTTATCGACGTCTTGGCCTACCAAGGGGTCTTGTATTTTCAATTTTTTCAGTTAGAATGTTATGTACACGCCTGTCATCACTCATACGTGCCACATGACCACTCCACCTTAATCTGCACGAAATATGTTTGTGGATGCATACAAATCATGAAGTGTATGTTTTGGTTTCTTAAGACTATACTTTTAGGGTAAGGGATCGTAACTCCCACACCCAACCCCCAAGTTTGAGGACCACTCCTTGTCATCTGTCCGCCACTGCTGATTCAACATGCTCTTAGCTAACATTCATATCTGAAAGCCGATACTCGAGGATGTGCTGCGATGTGGCTACAAACGACTCGACATACATATTATTCATTTAATTTTCAATCGGAAAATGTTTCGCAGTGGTGGATTGCGACTTATTAAATAGGTGAAAACTCTGGTTTTGGGGAGATGGCACCTAGGGTTTATGACGCCGTCAACTAGTGGGCTGGTTAAGGGACGAGGGGAAAGTGGTCAGCAAATACTTAAATCAACCTAAAAATTATTTTAGTTATTATTGAGGAAAGACTAAAAATAAAATCCAAACAGAAAATGACAATTAAAGATGAACATTTTTTGTTACATTTTTCAGATCTTTGAATCCAAAAGGTAGGTGATTTTACGTTGAGTCTTTGATTATAGTAATGAAGTATTAACATATCTGGTCTAAGCGAGAGGGACATTTTGGCGGTAATATCTATATAGTTAGGAACCGACAGTTAATTTGTTTCCTTTTCCTGTGGGAGGGCTCACCAAGAAACAGAGTCGCCGGCCTAACCGACAGGAGGAAGAAACAAAGAAGCTTCGAGTACCTTCTTCACAGTTTAAATTCGTCACGTTCCCATTGGTGCTAATTCAAACACGATGGATAGGGGAGGGATGTAATGACCGGTAAGACGCACTCCAATCGAGGTATAAAGTGGGGTTGGGCCGGGCAAGGGTACGGCCAGACCGACCGAGCGCGCGCGAACGACTAAAAAATATAATAGAACATATTAGTTGTAATGAGAGGTGGCCAGACTGGACCGGTACAGTCTAGTTTATAGGCGCTAGGCAATATTATTGTATGTTGGTTCATTGAGTGATAGGAAAACTTGCCATTTTGACATTTTTATTAATATCGATAGGCTTAGCACACTTGCTACTAACGGCCTAGTTTAATTGGTAAGATCATACACCATATATTTATATATGTGTGTGTGTGTGTGGGTGATATGCTTCCAATATTATAATCAAAGTATGCCTTTACAAATAAGAATCACCATTAGCGCGGGGAGAGGATGGGGAAACAACCACAATAAATCACTTGTCAGTTCTCTGAGCCAAGATTCGAACCTTTGTCTTATCGTCAACAACTATCGAGAGCTATCTGCTAATCACGCGCTCGCTCGCCAGTTTACTCTCGTTGAAAATACAGCAGGACTCGGGTGAACATTGTAGAAGCTCGTGAGGCAATAATTGTGGGAGGACTTTGTTTACAGTGTAGCATCAAACTTGATTCTCAAGTGTAGTAAAAGTCGGTTCAATTTATAATTTAATCTGTTTCGTCTGTAAAATGTATAGTTATTAATTTCTGAAATCAACAATATAATGTTTTACAATATATTAAACTACATTATTAATGAAAAACCAACGCAATGAAAGTTCATTTAATTAATTTACCCGATAAGATCACTATGTTAACAACCAGATATAATATGTACAAAAAAAAAGTGCGTTTCACCCCCTGCCCGCCACCTCGATTACACACGCGGGGGGAGGGGGGTGATAGTTAACTTTTGTTTTGAAACCTGAAACTTAATGCTCGGTGGAGATGATTGATGGATGTGTGTTCGAGGGAGAGAATGAAGATTATGTCGCACTTTTGAAGTCAATAAGCTGCTTGCACATAGCTTATTACTTAGAATAGATTATCGCAAGTCGACCTCTGTGATCTTGGGAAAAATTGTTTGCCTCAGGACCCGATGTACGGATTTTTCTTGAGTGATAAAAATCCGTGGCACATCTTCCTTGGAAGGGGAAGTAAAGCCGTCGGTCTTTGTCGATTGTTTCACGAAACAGAACTCTGGAAGGTAGCCTATATGAAAATACCTTTCCCGGCGAGGTCGGTAGGCTCTTTATCGCTCGCTCATATGAATTCTCGTATGATATCATTGATCGGTTCAGAAAGTGCACACACGTTAAATATCTCAAATAAGTATAAATAAATTATCTTAAAGTAGCCTAACATATGCTAGTAATATGATATTAGCTTTCTAAATTCTTTGTGAGCATTTATCTTGCTGCATGTTAAAATACCCTCCCCAAGCATATTTTAAACAAATGTGGTAGGCACTCTAGGATTCAAAGGGTGTGCACCCACATTCGCGTGGAGGGAGAGCTAGAAATTATATTTGGGGCCAGGCCACTCGTTTGGGATTCGAAACCCGTTGCCATTAAACTAGACATAACGAGACTGATACTTTAGCCCGCGTTCCCAACGTGGGAGGTCTCAGGTTCTCAAACCTAGGCTTGTGTACTATAAAGTAGGACACACATCGGATGTGACAAAGGAACACGTGGGAATGGGAAGCGAACAGAAAACCGCCATTTGAATGACTTTTCTCCCACCTCTTCTCCTCTCTATTGTCGTCATGCGATCAAGTGGCTCAATCTGGGGCAAGGGATCGCGTTCGTGCATCGGGAGTGACTGTTCAGGACTCTGGCGCATTTTGATTGGCTTATATAGTAGTGACGTGCATTTCATATCACTCCACGACTTACTAAACATCAAGTTAGTTTGGTCTGGTTTGCCGATGACCGGGGAGGCCGAGCGTGGTTTGAGTTGAGGTTACCCGCCTAGGTGACGTAGTTAGCTAACCCGCTAGTTTCGTGTTGAGTTAGACTGCCGAGGACGAGGAGATCGAGGTTCGAATCTCGGTCGGGTGAACTACGGGGTGGGGGTCCTTAAATGTTTTTCCACTCTCCTTCCACGCAAATGCGGGTTCACTTCCGCTAAATTCAACCTTCCCAATTCCTAACCCATTAGTGTAATTAGTACTTAAGCGTATAACCCAAACGGGTAGTAAGACGTGATGCTAAATAATAATAATAATAATAATAATAATGAATTGAGTTTTTTTTTCATAAATCAAATGATTTTCTTCGTGAATGGTGGTACTTTTCTTATAAATTCTATCTTCTTCACTCCCACCAGCCCGTTAATATAATTAAATGCGGATAGCCTGGATGGGTAGTAAGGTGCGTTGCAATAAAAATCAACAACAACGTAGGACAGAAACACCTAGCATTACACGTCCAGCCTTAGAGCCTAGATATTTGCAAAATTGACAACCAGAAGAACTCTTACAAAAATAGTAAATATCTTCGTGGAATCTAAGCAGGCTCCTCCCACTCTGCCACAGGGTAGCGTAGTCGTTAACGGGAATTAAAAAAAGGGAATCTCTTTTGTATTTGCTATGAACTTCTCGGCCAGATTTTTTCATCAGGTCTGATAAACGGGATATTTTCTTGGTCAGAGAAAACGAAGGAATACGCACCGGTGGGCACGCAGATAAAGGCGTCACTCTATAGTCTTTCTGGGGAGGTTGGAACTCGAATACTGGGCGGGTATACTGATTTTTTCCCTAGATTCTTTATTAAGCTCTCCACGCAAATGCAGGTACATTTCCTCAATATTGGACCTTTCCATCCCTATTATGCACTCTAGCGTAATTAATATATATGTGTAGTCCAAACAGGCAACGATAAGAGGTGAAATAAACATATAATAGGCGAGTTTTTGCGATTTACTTGGTTGTATCCTGTTATCGAGTTTTATCGACCAAGTGTAATTGCGAAAACGAGGGTGAGATTGTTTTCTTAAACAAAAATGGCGGTTGGGGTAGAGTAGAGCTAACAGCTGGTAGGTGAATTTATGTAATCCTACTACATGTACTGCAAATATACGGAAAATGAGCTATTTAATTTTAATCTTAGTTAGTTTGGTGCTTATTTGGACTAGTCATAGTATTTACACAACATATCAAGCTAAACGTTTCTTCCCAAAAATAACCCTAAAAAAATAAATTACTTATGTAATATTAAATAGGGCTAGATCATATATATAATACTCTCTTTTATCCATAAATAAACGGTTTTTAAGTACCTACTTACTGTCATGAATTTCTAGCTATTAATTACCGTCCATTTTAATTTAAAAAAACTAAAATTCCATTGACTGCGAAGTTATACTCGTATAAATCTAACATAAGAAGTGACGCTGTTTTGAAATTGGTGCATAAATTCTTGGCTCATTGGCCGTAACCATACTGTTTAGTCTGGTCAAGGAAAGTGTTACCAAATCGAGCTCTGGTATCGGCTCGAGCGGTCATAAACATTTGGTTAACATCGATACCAGTTCAACAGCGAAAACACGCCTAATAATAATTAATCGCCCTGAAAAAATTACATCTTTTATACGTCCACCAAATACATGATATCGACTACACCTGTTTATATTGAGTTTCTAATAATTGATGTATTGGATCCGAGCTAAATATATGCCTGATGGATCAAGTTGGGTCCTTTATAGTCAATTGCTTTGTATAGTCTTCTTCCCTCTGTTCGATCGTTTGGATGCTTGGTTGATACATACTATACTTCGTTTAAGGCTACTTGACACCCCAAAAACAACTCATAATGTGCACACCACACTCTCTCTCATATTGCTTAACACTCCACCTTAACAAACTATCATACATACCTCCATTTTTTGCAATAAATTAAGATAACGTGTGGAGTCCGTCAACTTGGCCAAGGGGTTAGAGCTGAGGACCTTGGATGGGTTCCACGGAGATTGACCGAAACATTCACTCTTTGTGTTCATGGGTTCATCCTGTTATCCAATTAGTAAATATATTTAGGACTTTGTTAATATGATTAGCTGTTCCTTCCTCGGTTAAGCTAGTTAAATCGCGTATTAAAGGACTAGGCGTGTAGTAAAAGCCGTACCTTCTTCGGTTAAGCTAGTTAAATCGCGTATTAAAGGACTAGGCGTGTAGTAAAAGCCGTACCTTCTTCGGTTAAGCTAGTTTGTAAATCGTGTGTTGAAAAACTAGGTATGTAGCAAAAGGCGTACCTTCTTCGGTTAAGCTAGTTTGTAAATCGTGTGTTGAAGGACTATTATGTAGTAAAAGGCGTACCTTATTCGGTTAAGCTAGTTTGTAAATCGTGTGTTGAAAGACTAGGTATGTAGTAAAAGGCGCACCTTCTTCGGTTAAGCTAGTTTGTAAATCGTGTGTTGAAAGACTAGGTATGTAGTAAAAGGCGCACCTTCTTCGGTTAAGTTAGTTTGTAAATCGTGTGTTGAAGGACTATTATGTAGTAAAAGGCGTACCTTCTTCGGTTAAGCTAGTTTGTAAATCGTGTGTTGAAAAACTAGGTATGTAGCAAAAGGCGTACCTTCTTCGGTTAAGCTAGTTTGTAAATCGTGTGTTGAAGGACTATTATGTAGTAAAAGGCGTACCTTCTTCGGTTAAGTCAGTTTGTAAGTCGTATATTGATATAATCTGTGTACTCAGAAAGTGCTTGTTAAATATCCAGGCAAAACTTGACCTTGAAGCCGTTTTCTTGCACCCATTCTCCCTCTCATTCATCCATCTCTGTCTTCGACACTCAACTGTTCTGTCCAGGTCACCGAGTTGGAAATTCTGGTACGCGAGGTGTCGTCGGGCTTGGAACTGTTCCATTGGTTCCTGAACCGGATACAACGCTGGAAGAGTTGGCTGCTTCAGAGACGCGACTCTGGTTGTGTTGACAGGTGTCTCTGGGCTGGGACGCGTGCAGGAATTTCTTCTCGGACAAGGGTATTTGGGGTTAAAGGAGGAGAGTTTGCCATTGAAAATAGGTTGCATACTATGTAGTAGCCTATGTATCATTTATGTACAAAGTGTTGTGCAAAGGTCACTTTTGAAATTCGAAACAAAGCGTGAAACAGGCAAACCAAACCGAAGTCGAAGATAAGGTTCTTGTTGTAATATAACACTAATTTTATTTTTTCAAATTATCCATTTTAGGGCATCTATTTAAGAAAAAGGTCTATAGACAAAAACAAAGCGTACTATATTATTCTATGCTGAGATCTTGACATATTAGGCCTTATAAACTAACTTAAATCTAGAACAGGCACAACATCCAGCCGTTAATTATTCACTGTGAAAGGGAAAACCCACATTTCACCAACCATACATTTTTCGGCCATGCTGGGAATCGAACCCGGGACCCTTAGCTCAGTAGGCGGACACGTTACTGACTTAGCTAAGGTGTCGGATGGTGTGGTTAGTAGCTGTTATAAAATTGATTCCACGTTGAAATATTTATTGATATATCTAAAATATGTTCATAATATATCTTTAAGTTTTCTTCTTCCTCTGAAATGTTTCGAAGATGTAAAGGTTATTGGGGGTGTCCAAGTCGAAGGAGATTTTACCTTCGACTTGGACGTTTCGAAGCGTCGCGCACCCCGTACATATTATGTCTCGATAAATCATTAGGCACATAATTCAATACAACAAAAACATTATGTTTATATGGAATATTTCAGGTACTCTAGATAAGGGGATTTTAACCGGGGGTGTCCAAACCCCCTGGGGAGTAGGAGCCCATTAATGGGGGTACGGGACTCGTTCTCTAAACAATAATAAAAAAAAAGTTGTCACCTTTATCAATACGGATTATGTATTTGTGAATTTGACGTTTTCTATATTAGATTTGATAAAAGCGTTATGATTTTCTTTCAGCCGTTCTATTCCTAACTATCTAAGTAAAACCAAGATATTGACATGTTTTGAAGTCATACTTGTACCTATTAGTACTGGTGATAATGATGGTGATTTTGACAGACTGGTTGGGGACATATTGGGGGGTCTGTAACGGTAGAAAGGTTAAGAAACCCTGATCTAGATGATTTACTCGATTTAGCGAGGCGCCCACGTTTATCTGGAATGTAAGCGTTAGTAAAAAAATTAATAATTATGAAGAACACCTATTATATCTATACATTATTATAAATGGTCATAATTTATTTTTAGTAAGCCTAGCATTCCAGATGACGGACGTGGGCGTTTCGTTAAATTGTCAATAGTTAAATAATTCCTTGTATTTTAACTAAGAATTAAAATCAATCGAGGGGGAAAAAATTTGTGAATGTCAAGGATCTGTGACTTGGATGCGGTAACACTAGACATGCACCACGCGAACCGTTTGAATAAGTAAAAGTTAGTAGTCTATGACGTGATCATAAATTACGTGCCGCTTGCCGTCCAAGCGAATCGACTGTCGGTCTTTTCGGTCGAGGAAGTCCTTGTTACAAGAAGTAAGGTACCGGCTTCAGCGTCAGGGCCTATATTATTTATTTGGTTCCGTGAACGAGCTCTATCGTCGCTTTTTGAAAATAACTCGTTTCTGCTTTCACGGTCGATTGTAAATATTTAATTACCTTTAGCACAGCTGCTATATGATCCTAAAAATAAAACGCTAAACTTTTCTAGTATTTTTTTTAACACCCCGTATTATTTACTACCCGTTCGTATTATAAGCTTATGTACTAATGACGCTAATGTGTTGGGATGAGGAAGGTTGAATTGAAAAGGAAGTGTACCCATACTTGTGTGGAGGAAGAGTGGCAAACCTTTGATGAAAAACCACCCTTATTGCACTCGTCCGGGATTCTAACCCCAATCAGTCTACTACGAGAGTCACGTTAGGGCCATCCTACCAGCAAAGCCGGGTTTTTGTTTTGTACTTACAACTTAAATAACTTGAACCAGTCTGCTGTCAGTCTTGAAAATTCCTCGCTCTCGTATCAAAAGTCAAGAACGCTAGCGCTAAGTCTTTGTTATTTAAACGACTTGACAAAACGAGGAAATCTGGAAACAAATTGGTTGCTTCGGTGACTACAGCAACGCTTTGGAACCCGCAACGTTCAGCACGCGGACTAAAGGACCTCGCACACCGGCATAGTAGCGTAGCAGTACGGTATCGTAGCAGTATCGTATGTTTTTCGCTTGCCATGCTTTGCAATGGAGCTGCGCACACCGACAACCATCGTAGCACCATGGTAGCAGCATAGTAGCGTAGCAGTACGGTGCGTGGTTTTCTATTCCGCTTTGAAAGCGGACAGACACGTACGCTACTGTCATGGCGGCCGTTGCCTACCCCCACTACACCCTCTCAAACACTCCCTCCTCTCTTCCCCTCAAGTCTACACTCTTGGTGAGGCGGTATTGTTGTTGTTTTGTATTCGAGTAAAGCTGTGAAATGTGCAATTTTGAAGAAGAGCTTATTATTGTCGTACAAGAGTACAAAGTGATTTACGACATTGGAGATCCATTTTATTATATTTTCTTATTTATATCATGTATCCACTTCTTTTTCTCTGGCTCCAGCAACATAGCCGCTACCACAATGTCCTCATCAGAGGAAGAAGACAAGGTATCACTCATTATAAGAAACAGAACCACAACAATACACTCGCTTATTCTCTCTGCGCTGCACTCAGAGGGAGGAGAGCTGTAGGGTGTGTTGGGGGAAAACATCAGGGAGCGAAGGAGAACGGTATGGTGTGGTGGGGGAAACAAGCTCATGGGGTATACGTCGTATCTACGATGCCGGTGTGCGCGACCGTCGCGGCAATACGATACCATACTGCTACCATACTGGCACCGTACTGCTACGATACTATGCCGGTGTGCGAGGAGCTTAATGCGTCGAGCTCGTCTGGTCAGGGGTTCGAATCACGGTTGGATGTATGCTCCCTGATTCTCCTTTCGCAGAAATACTGCTACACTTCCTCTATATTTTACCTTCCCTATCCCTACCCAATTAGTATGATTAAATGTGAACAGCCCGTGTATAGCTACGATTCGCGGGTCTCGGAATTTCTTCCATGACTCTTTGAGAATCTACCTTATCTAGTGCAGTGGCTTTCAACGGGTTTACCAGGAAATTTCCGACGTTTTTATTGATAAAAAATGTAAAAAAGTAGTTTCATTCGATAGTTTTTTTAAGAAAGAAAAATGTTCTCAAACTCCAAGATATTTCTTTTCCAGAAAACATATTGACTTACTATCAATGAGTAAGAGTGTCCCTTGTAAAGAGGTTCAAGACTTGGAAGGGTGGGAGGGGGCTACTATTGTAACTCTTCAGATGACTATATTTATTATTGGGTAGTTGGATGCAAATAAAAATATCACATTTTACTTTATTAAACACACTATGAACTCGTTTTAAATTCATTTGTAAAGTACAATCACGAGCAGCGATTGTAAGCAATGAGTAACATATATCGAGGACTGTCTTTATTTTATACTAGTATTTAAGCCTGTCTCCGCCATGGAGCTTGTGATCATTTGAAATAATACATAGCCTCATTATTAATTTAAGATGACTATAAAATAATTAAATGAAATAATATACTAATATAGAGACATGGAATAAAGAGCATCATGGCTCACCAAGATATGCCACTAGAAATGGTTAGTTTTCATTACTATAACGCTCCTGTATACGCGGTAGCTTATACTTCGATATTTAGCTATATAATAGAAGTGCTATGGATCCCCCTTTAAGATAATCTTTACTTTTTGTGTTTTTAATTTTTAGGGTTTCTCGTATGTCTCTACAAAATTAAAACTGTCTACCAAATTAAATTAAAAAAAATTAGTTTGATAGTTTTGTGGTCCGCTCCCCCCCCTCATCACAGACTTTTAATTTATTTTCCAGACCCCTATTCTTATTTCCAAATCTTTTGAACTTTTAATTTCATTTTGAAATTTTAAGACTTATTCGATTATTTCTTATATTTATCTTACGTGTCTGTCTAATTTCAATTGTAAACTACACCCAAAATAGTATTGTACAGCAGTTGTACCAATTTCTAGCTCCTACATTTCCCATTTTTCAATTTTGAAATTCCATTTATTCAAACATCATTCTGTTATCTGGGAAGATATATTTACTTACATGCCAAATTTCAATTTAATTCTACATTGAAAAATGTATTTTTCTATTGGGTTATAAAATTTTGTGACCCCATTTCTTGAAACTAATTTTGAAATGTAAAATTTTCAGAATTTTTCTATTTTTGATTGTTTAGGGCAGTCGTCTTAGCGGCTTTCAAGTATTTAAATTTTCTTCCACAACGTTTTTTAAATATTTGTTTCTGAGATTCTTAGCTCTCCTTCAACTCAGATCTTAATTATAAAATAAAAAAACTTACATACTTTTATAGTTATTTGCCAAATTTAGATTATTTGGGAAATTTCTTCTTATATCCCATTTTACTACTTCCACACCCATCCTCCCATTTTGTAATTTTAAATTTTTGGGCTTTTGTTGTACTCTCCTTACCATCTCGCCTGATTTCAATTTTTTACCTCATCGATAAATGGTTGATAATTTAAGATTTGTCAATTTCCAGCCCTGGTTATTTCCCGTACCACTATTTTAAATTTTAAATGTTTAATCACTTACGGTTATTAGGGTTAGCCATTTTATATTCAAATCAATTTTTTACTGTACCTTCCAAAGAGTTTATTTTTTATTTTGGAAATTTTGAGGGGAATCTCTTTCCATTTTGGGGTCCTTCGTTTTTAAATTTAAGAATGTTTAGACCTTCATTACAGTTTGGGGTGGCCCTTAGACCTTCAAGGCAAATTTAAATCTTCTACCACACTTATAAGTAGTTTATTCTTTTAGTTTTGGCAATTTGAAAATCTTCTCCCCCCCCCCACCCCCCCTTCTCCATTTAACCACTCTCCACCCCATTTCATCATTCTACACTTACACTACCCTCTACATTCCTGGCGGCTTTGTTTTTCTACAGCCCCTAAATGGTTTTCTTCTAATTATATACCTCCCCTTCCCTCTCCTATCTTCCATTTGGATACCAATTGAGGGTAATTTTTTAATTTCTAAATACCAACAATGGAATCTTGTTTATCGCCCTTAAAAATCCCCATATATAAAATTCCTTGAAAATTAAACAATAAATAACCCTTTTTGAATTTTTTTATACAATATAAAATTTAGGGTCAGCCGACTAGAATTTTGAAATAAATAAAATAACAGGGTTCTGTTTAGCATTGTTAACTAGGTCCGTAAGGTATTTGGGGGACTTTTTGTGGCCACAGATTTGTCCCATATTCGAAATTTTCAGGGTTAGGATTTTTCACACCATTCTCGGATTCCCAGGAAACTCCGTGCCGAATTTCAACCTTCTAGCTCACCGGAAAGTACGGAAAAAACCTCTGGATGGAACACCAGACAGACATTGCCTGGATTTATGTTCTAGATAGAATTAAAGTACAATTCACGAGCGGTGCAGTGACTCACGTCCTAACCACGAAATGTCATGATGAGGCCTTAAAAAGAGGAAGCGATAGCGTTCTCTTGGACGATACCCGACTTATTTCTTTGTTGCCATATGTTCCCCAGAAGGTTTCTTGCCTCTACTATACCTCAGTTTTATCTTCTTTGGTGCTGACTGACAGCTCACAGCTGACTTCTGACAGTCAACAGTTAGGTATATACCTAAATTTTGACTGTCAGAAGTGACAACTGCTAAAGACATGTTTTTTGCAGATCATATGGTTCGGCGTAGGGATACATAATTTGGTCTGGTAGCTTTTCAAAGCCGTCAGAAGTCAGCTGTGATCTGTCAGTCAGCACCACAGAAGCTAAAATTGAGGTATATGTTTATTACAAGTCCTGCTTCCTCTAGGTCTATACAAGACAAGGACAATGACATGTCTCGCAAAAAAACAGAAATAAGAATAAACGTTAATAGGCCCTACATTATTATTTTGGTCACCGCTTATTATTACCCGTTCGTTTTATAGTGCATGTGCTAGTTATGCCGATGTGTTAAGGTAGACAAAGTGTATCTGAATTTGCCTGGAGGGAAGGAGTAAAACCATTAAAAGAATAATCAAAAGGAGTGAGTAAAATTAAAACATCGTTTCCGTATGAGTAGTAAGCCGCTGAGCAAAGGAAAATAAACCTCTTTGTACTCGGCCGAATAAGAAACAAATAGCGTTATTACAAAATGACAGTCCGAGCCTCCAAATTGTAACTGCTACTTGACCGTTGGACACAGGGGGCAGGGAACAGGAGGAGGGCTCGTAATTATTGTTCCGTACTGTAAAAATCCGGTTGTCTGCTCTTTGTTTCCGCAAACATATTTCTATCGGACACTCTCTCGATAGCGTGTTTGATAGCGTTGGTGGCTAGAGGGGAGATTAATTCTCAGATCCTCTTGAGATGAACCACAGTTCTTGTCCCTCTTAGCAGTGAATGTGGTCACATTTACTTGACATTCGTCCTCATCTTGTTCCATTAGATACTCTAGTGTAATGTGTTGGCAGCCAATGGGCCAAATGAAGTGTCTGTCCGTCATGTGGATCTTTTCTAACGCACCCTGGAGTGTATTATTTTTATTTTCCTTTTAATCTCAATTTTATGTCTACTGATCGGCTCTGCTATCTAGTGGTCAGAGTTCCGGGTTCGATCCCAGGTGCTTCTAGATTTTTCTTTGACACAGGGGGTCTGGAACGGGGTCAACTCAGCCTAGCGAGGACAATATTATTGAGCAACTACTTGAATGAAGTAGCGGCTCCGGTCTAGAAAACTGAGATCAATGGCTGGAGTTTTTTTTTAGAACCGTGTCTAACTTAACTACCCGTTCTGGTTTTACGCTTATCTACTAATGACGCTATTAGTTATAGGGACTAGGAAGGCTATATTGATAAGAAGTGTACCTGCATTTGCATGGAGGGAGAGTAGAAAACCGTATTTGGAATAATCACCCTCACTACACCCGACTGGGATTCTAACCCCAATTTACCTTTCATCGGCAGTCAAGTCTAACACGAGAGTGACGCCTTAAGCCATGTGGCCATCGAAGCAGATCTTTAGTAGGGCTAATAACAATAACAAATACGCAATATTGAGAGTTAGATAAGTTTATCTAGAAAATAGCAAATTTTAACTTCAAATGTTAAGTTGTTATTAAAGTGGGTAATATATAATGTGATGTTGAAAAACAATAAAAAAATAATATAAAGTTTTTAGAGGAACATTGTGCATGATATGAACAATTAGAGAAAATTAAAATACTTCATCAACATATACATTGGTCAAACGAGTTAATGAATAGTTTAAACTCTATTAAACACATTAAAATATTAATACAAAAAATATAACAGACAATATAACGTGATATGAACATGGACATTGAAGTCAAGACTTATTTTGAAATCATTCAGAATAAAATTAAGTTAACATCAGCAAAATGTATTTATATATTGTTGAAGTATGCTATAATATAGAATTTAAAAAGTATGCTTATGTTGGTCTAAGTTTTATCTGTATTGATGTCCCATTATTCCTTTGAGATCCAGCACTGGAGAAGTGTCTGGACTGGACTACTTTAATCCTACATGTTTCGGTACATTGTTACCATATTCATGGATATTGCACATGTAATTAAAGAAGTCATGAAGATAAAATATGATTAAAGTTAACCTAGGAAGGCATAATTAAATATAATTATTACTTTATTATAAAATATTTGTAAAGAGGAATTATCAAGGCAAACAGATTTAATTTGTCGTTGTGAAAAACACAAGGTGTTTTTATGACAGCTAGATGTTAACTGAATAGGGTGTATAGTCTGGTTAGATAAAATGTGACTGACACGTGACTAGCGAAATATTAGAAGGTATCATTTTAAGAAGCAAGGTGTAGAAATTATTAGGTTGTGAAAATAATCTGTGAAATCAAGGATAGACAAATTATTGGAAATTGGATTTGAGGAGGAATTGAAACAATACTAATTTTCTCGACTCCGTCTCGAACGGGTCATTTATCTACGCTGGAAGGTAGAGCAGAATAAATAATAAGGTTACGGGATTTTTATGTTCTTGGTTAAATGTTTTAAAGTGTTTACAAGAATTTGATTTGAAAATTGTAACTGTTCATTAAGGATTGTTTTCTTATTAAATAAAGCTGCTTTAATGAAGATTATTATTATTATTATTTATTAGCACCGTGTCTTACTACCCGTTCGGGTTATACGCACTTACGCTAATGTCTATTGGTAGGGTGAATGTGAGATGAAATGGAGGACCTACAGTTTAACGTGGAATCCGAACCACGGTGGAGGCCTGGCATTCCTCACATTCACAAGTTGTGATTAATACACTTTAATGAAGATATTTAATTTAGTGCCTTTATGAGAGAAATGAAGAGGTTTCATACATTAATCTCGTATTTTGGTATGCAATATTAAAAATATTCATTTGAGACTAATGTGATGAAAATTATAATGTAGCATTAACTTACACATGGGTGTTATCATCAGGGACAGTACTTATACTAGAATAATATTCAATTTAGTGATTAATGATAACATAAATTCGGGAATCAAACCCTGGACCCTTGGTTGTGAAAATCCTTAGAGTAATAGTTTGTTCAGTGATCAAACCCTTTAATCCTTAGCGACTATTAAGAGCGCCAAGGATGCGCTTCAACAGATAAGCCCAATTTTTACAATTTATTAAAGAGGGATTTAAAAAACTAACGTCGCACATTATTAGTACAATGTAGTACTTTTTACACTGTGACGTTTGGCATAAATAATCCCCCCCCTTTTTTTTTAAATGAGAGGATATTACTGAAACGTATTATTTTCTAATTAAACTCAATTCTCTATATTTCCGTTAAATTGAACCATCTCATTTACATTTCATAGCCATTTATTTAAATTTATTAATGATGAAAAAGAATAAATTTCAAGAAATGTATTCTTTTTTATCATTAATACTTTTTAACAGCCTTGTTACTTTTATACTGACTCGACCCCTCAAAGAGAGAAGTATTGTGATCGTAAAAAAATAATCGAACTTGAGATTTTGATAAAAAATATGTTGTCACCTCTTGAAACAGAAATGTGGTTTTCGCGATATGCCGGTTGTGTGTTTGCATATCGGCTTTGAGCCGAAACAAAAGGTCTGAAACTTGATTTTTAGCGTTTTTATAAGGTTCACATGACGAGTTTTTGGAATTACGATATCATATCCTAAAATAAGGGTAGTTTACTGAGGGACAAAAGGAGAAAAAATCGATTTTCTCGAAATCCGTTCAAACGATTTTGATTAAAATTCCTATCGAGACATTGTTTAACATTACAAACAATTTCATTTCTCCGGAAAAATGACTTGGACGGTACTTCATAAGAGGATATCTCCAATCTTGATAATATCTCCACAACTATTTGAGGTACGAAATAACTAATTGTAAAGTGGCGATACTATTTAAAATTTAAACCTTCATATTTAAATTTATTTTTATGAAACCAATAGTTGAGCTGTATGCAAATCAATATTTTTAAATTGGGTTCTGGGAAATGTGGAGTTAGCTGTTATGCTCTTTGATGAACAGATATGTTACTTTTTCCCCCCAATATGTTTCTGTTAAAGTGTATATTATTACATTTATTCCATTTGGTGGGCATGGTGTTATTTTTTAATTATGTGTCTGCAACAATGTATATTATTTGGTTTCACATTCTCACGAGCTTTAATTAAGCTAAATGTTTCCATTTTTTAGGTAAAGGTGCAAGAAAGTCTGTGCGGTGCACCGTGTCATGTTTTCTGCTTGGAAATCAAGTTAATATTATACTATACACATGAGCGGTCGCCATGTTGAAACGAATAACCACATGATACATTACATTGTTTGGCCTAGAGGCTCAAAGAACATCCCTGCCATAGCTCCTCCATACATTTGGCAGTTATCGCGGATAAAAGATCCAGACAAATACACGAAACGACAAATGATCAAGCTAAAACAGCCTCATAACGCTCGATCAACAACACAATATTCCAAGCTAATGTTGAAAAGGTCAATTAGAGCAATCATATGTTGAATCCGATGCGTGGAGGACATTGGACATTCTCTGATCTTTTCGCTGCCGGTTTTGACACAGAGAATAGCGGTGACGTGGCACGACGACTGACTCACGACCCACAGGTGTACCAACCTTCACGCGTGTGACGTCACACCGTGGACAACCGTCGCTCACTCGCCTGGAAGTGGTTGGCTTGGCTGACTAACCTGTCTAGAGGGGAGTGGGGGCTGAGGAACGTTCTAAACAAGTCGGAAACCAAAGAACATAAAATATGTTCACGTTTTTTTTCTTACTGCCCGTTCGGGTTATCCCTTACTAACTACGTTAATGGGTTAATGATAAGTAAGGTAGAATTTAAAAGAAGTGTACCGGCGTTTGCCTGGAGGGAAAGTGGAAAAGAGTCAGGGAAAAACCACCCTCAGTACACCCGACCGGGATTCGAACCCCGATCTACCCGTCATCATCAGTCTAGTCCATTGCGACATTGACGCCTTCCATCCTTTTTGGGATATTAATGTAAAACATTTGTTTAATGCTTTCTTTATTAAGTAATGTGACCTTAAGCTGTCACTTTTGAGGGATATTATAAAAAAAATATTCTAGCACCGCGTTTAATTACCCGTTCGAGCAATACGCATACGTTCTAATTAAGCTGAGGTTTTAGGGGTGAGGAAGGCTATATTCATAAGAAGTGTACCCGCATTTGTGTGGAAGGAGATTGGAAAACCATTTTGTAAAACCACCTTCAGCACACCCGACCGGGATTCGAACCTCAATCTCCCCGTCATCAGTGATCTAGTCTACTGCGAGAGTGGTGCGTTACACCGTACGGGCACTGAATATCACGTCTGATATAATAATAATAATAATAATAATAATAATAATAATAATAATGTTATTAATGAGAAAGCAAATATAAAATATTTTTTCTAAGCAGTTTTATCAGCTTAGAAGAAAGCATAACAGTGGAGAGACGATGTGATCATCAAATATGTTATTACACCGCGTCTTACTACCCGTCCGAGCTATACGCATATTAATGATGGGGTACATATTACGAAGGTAAAATTTAGAGTAAAATTACCAGTATATGCATGAGGAGAAGGAAAAATAAGAAAACTGGTAGGAGGCGGAAAGGAATTTAGAAAACCAAATATTAATAAAACGTTAAATACCTCTGGCCGGGGAGGATTTGAATCCTGACCTCCAATCACCAGCAAACTGGACCGGGCTTAGGCCTTGACCCACCTACCCGAAACACATATGTTAAAACAACCCTCATTTCACCTGATAGAGACAAACTCCCTGACCTCCCCCCCTGTGAGTCAATGATCTGTAATTTTCACCCGAGCACAAGCGAGTGGCAACGCTATTACCCCGCATTATCTTGGGAGCTCCCTCACAGATTTTAACTGAATGTATGTATATCTATCACAACGATGATTCATTCATTCAAGTCACGACGGATAGTTTAATACTACACCTAATTTCATAGCTGAGGGAACTGCAGGTCTTATGGAGAACAGATTTATCTTCGCTCTCTCTCTCTGTTACCGGTTGCCAAACCTACCTTCTTTTCGGTTGTTGGGAAGTGAGAGGGGAGGGTTTACTTAGAAACCCCTCATGGTAAACAATGCGGCATGGGGAGTTTGGGGGGGTTCAATTGACAGGCAAAAACATTTCCTATCGGTGTACAGCCTTTTCTAGAAACATTAACTATTTTCACAATCGTATTTTTTTATTCAAGATAGAAGTTTTATTAACTTTTTTTATTTCCCGCACAATTATGCTTAAAACTATTTTATGTATAAAGCTTTTTTCCTCAAATTAATATACAAACAAATATATTATAACATGCATTTTATACTAAATTCTATAAATTACATTCATACTTGTTCTTAATCAGAAAATTAGGAAGGTCACTATCAATATCAATCAAAGCTTTAATTCTCTCTAGAGTAAGTAATTCATTGTTACGGTAAAGTGAATGTACCTTTCTGCGAATTGCTGCTTGAGTAAAAGTGTAATATTTATCCAAACGGTTCATTTGAGTGCAGTTATTTCCTTTTTTTTTGATTGGTATCAGTAACTTTTCCTTAGTTTTGAATTCTTATTTAATAGAGATTACAAACTTATAAGATACACCTGTAGCTCCTGTAGTCTGAATTGCCGCTTGATTTACTGAACAAGTTCCGTCTTAACGAAAATAGGTGTAGACTCTTACCACCATTGCCCTTTTTTTACTACTTAATATTTTCCTCTTGGAATGTAATTGTTTGTAACGAGCCGGAGATTCTATAATTCGTGTTATATCTTCACTGTTAACAATACACTATTATTCAAATAAATATATTAATATGCACATAAAACTATAACTCCACAACCTTAACGGCAAACCCCCTCCCCCCCTAAAAAAACCTAACCAACACATACACACAAAATCTTAACGTGATCAATAACAAATATTTTTATACACAGAGTACTTATAAAATATGAGTGTTTATTTAGTCAATGTTTTTGAGCTAGCTATTAGGAACATGAGACTCAGACTACTGTAACTTTACGACTGTGCTGGAGGAAGAAGCACCTATTAGTGGCAACAACGACAGCCCAGCATTGCCAAATTCGATATACATTCGAAGGAAGACTGATCACGGAAAACCAAAGAATGACAACGCTGTTGCTCAATAGTAGGCATGCAGCAATTACTAGTTAGCTTGGCACTCTCGACTGTTCCATGGTTGTACTACTGAGGGAAGGAGGGTAAGGGGTTCAAACCCTCTCCGATACTTTTATTAATGATGTATTTGGGTGCTTGTCACTGCCTAGCTTATAAAATTCATAGTACCTATACATCACCGACTGTTTTTAAAAATGCTAAAAGATGGTGGGATGGAAGAGGACGCGAGCAACTTTTTTTTTGGCCAAAATAAATAAAATATCGCTCCAGTACAAATATAGAATTTAATTTTATCCACATGGTGACCTCAAAATATCTTGAATATATGTCAAGTGTGCTCTGGAATTTAATGACAACTTTTTCTCTTAATCTAAAAAGTTTGTTAGACAATGCCACCATGTTCATAACAGATATCGAGAAACTGTTACTATCAACATGTGAAGAAAATTAAACTCTCTTTGTACTGGAGCAATATTTTATTTATTTTGGTAAAAAAAAGTTTTGCCATAAAAACTGCAAAAAACACCGGCCTTATCTCGCGTCCCCTTCCATCCCGCCCCTTCCTGGGGGATTCTCCACGATCCAGAACAGAACACTTCCACCTCCTCTTAAAGAAACCTGACCTGTCACGGCCTTGGTCTGTGCACACTGCACTTCTTTATCTCGAGTTTATCATCCCCTGCTTCATTATGTTGTTCCTCACTGGGGGTCAAGCGTAGAGAATGTCACATCATTTGCTCATTGATTCAAAGATTGACATATCTGATCTACAACTGACCCAGCGTTAGTGATACATTCAACCGTCAAGCGCTAGAGTTGATACGTGAGTGTAATCTCTTTCTAACCACAAGCGGAACATTCTACTAACCCGTTCGGGTTATACGCTCATCTACTAACTAGGGATTAGGAAGGTCATATTTAGTGACAGTGTACCTGCATTTGCATGGGCAGGGAGAGTGGAAAACCATTTTGTAAAAACCAGCCTCGTAACACCCGACCGAGATTCTAACCTCGATCTTCTTGTCATCGGCAGTCTAGTCTATCACGAGAGTAGCGCGTTAGACCATACGGCCACCGAAGCGGGTATTTTTTAAATCTTTAGTGGTATTATTATTATTTTGTTACTATAATAAAATTAAGAAAATTGAATACGCATAACTGTTTCCAATAATTAAAAGACTATAAAATGCAAATATAAGGTTTCAAGATTATTAAAGTTAATATCGAAAATCGAGCTTTTAAAGAAAATATTGGTCCTCTTACTTTAGACTGGCGTAATATATTTCAAAGCATTTTTATAAATAGTAGACTATCAACAAACTAATTTCTAAACAATTTTTTCTATCACCATGACCTGTTCAGTTTATACACATATTTTTTATAACTACCCTAGTGGGGTAGGGATGAGTGAGGAATTATTTTAGAAGACATATACCCACATTTGCATGAAAGGAGAATGGGTAACCATTTAAGGAAAACCACCATCAGTATAATACCCGACTGAGATTCGAACTCCGAGCTCTACGTCATCAGCCGACCGGTCTTAACACCAAAGTGACACCTTAGACCATTCGTCCACTGAAGCAGTGTTAAACAAATTAAATGTGAACATTGATCCCCCCCTCCCCCTCTACGCTCCATCAAGGTTTTATTATAAATAATGTAGGTATTGTGTTTTTGATGTTAGCGTCCTTAGAATAAATTAAACTAAAGTAGAATTTTAAACTTTGATTATCTCGATTGCATTCGTCCCATTTAAATACATTTTTTTTAACTAAGGAAACTAATTTTGATACATTTCCAAAAGAGAAAATGTTCAAATAAATTCCCATAGATTTTTTACCCTTTAGTACAGACAAGATAAAGCAGGGTTCAACACTTTTCAATCAGACAGTCATTAAAACTTGATGAAATTGAACAATAACGCTAGCATGCACACAATAAAGAGCTCATGAATGGAAAGGAGCTCAGAAAAGGGTTAAAGAAAGCACATTTTTCAAGACTCCACTCTGAAGCACTTCATGAATTTTTGAATCGTCTTCTTTTTTTTTCTCCCAGAACAAAAGACAAAATAAAGTGGTCTTCCTCCCATCTTTGAGTTTCCAACACTCTCACGCAAACCTTCACCACCTCCCACCTTTTCTTTTGTTTGCTATGCCGCTTTAAGGTGGGGTGCTAGTGAGCGCCAGTTTAGTGCATTAATTTTGCAGTTTTTATAGTATAAACATTTTTTGGCCAAAATAAATCAAATATTTCTTATATAGAAACATAGAGTTTAGTTTTCTGCACATGCTAATCTCAAGAGTTCTTGAATATCTCTCATGAGCATAGCGGCATTTGGTGACAAACTTTTTAAATGCAGAGAAAAAGTTGTCACTAAATTCCAGGACANGACAAACTTTTTAAATGCAGAGAAAAAGTTGTCACTAAATTCCAGGACACCCTTGATAGATATTAAAGAACTGTTGAGATTAGCATTTGTGGAAAACTAAACTCTATGTTTCTATAGAGGAAATATTTGATCTATTTTGGCCAAATAAATGTTTATGCTATAAAAACTTAGAAAATACTGCCCTAAACTCACGCTCACTAGCACCCCATCTTAATAGGTTTTTTTCTTTTATGAATAGTTAATTAGATTTTTTACAATTTTTGTTTGAAAAGAATTGATAACGACCTATTATTTTACTTAAGGATGTTGGCTACTTCAAGGGAAATATTTATATTCACACTGCTTTATCTCTTTATCGGGATGACAGCTATGAAGCTTCACAGCCACTCAAACAAACTCTGTGTGTGTGTGTGTGTGTGTGTGTGTGCGTGTGTGTGTCTTGAGGGAAAGTGCAAAAAGTTTAGTTAGAAGTACGATTAGATTACTGGTTCTCAAACGATTAATTCAAAACAAACAAGAAAAAAAAAGAGTACACAGAATTTTTAAATTTTTAAAAAATCTAGTCTATCTTGACTTTTAGGAAAGAAAACGGTGAGCGCGCCCGCCTCCGTGGTCTACTTCTCAGGGTGCTGATCTACAATGAATGGACCTTATACAATACTACTTTTATGATCATTATTAATGGCGCAGACCTTGAACTTTGCTATAGAAGACAACATTTGAAGCATTTGGGTGTCCCGCGTGACTGTCATGTCCCCACTTATTTAAATAAAATCCAATGAACGTATTTCATTCAAACTTTGAAACACACAGATACATCCCAAGGACTCCCCCCGGTGTATATTTTATTGTCTTTTTACCTGGTTCACAAGTGTCCAAAGTTAAAAAAAGATTTAATGAATTCGGGCAATCAGGAACAAATAATGATGACATTGTATTCAATAAAGCTTATTTACTAAATTTTTTATCATAAAGGGATGAGAGACGAGAAAGGTGGTGGTGCAGAAGTTTGGGTGATCTCTGTACTACACCCAATGTCTCCTCTGAGGTATCTGAAGGTTTGATGCAGAACAACTTTATCTTCGTTCGCTCTCTTAACGGTAGCCAACTTTCCTAGCTTTCAGCAAAGTTGGAAGGTAGTGTTCTGGGGTAGGACGAAGCTACTGGCTGCATTGACGAACTAGCATTGCGAAACTTGTCATATATTGGAGGGAAGATTGACCACACGAAAACAGAATGACAACGCTGTTTCCCAATAGTAAGTAGTAGCAGCAGAGATGTGATCCATTTGTAAAACGATCCTTATTAATTTCATATACACATTTTTTGCTTTAAACTTAAAACATAAATAAAAAAATACAGTATTTATTTAAGTGAAGCGAAAATTAGATTTCTAACTTTATTTTAATTTCGCGCTAAACGTCGTTGAAAATAGGATAGTCTTACCTTTTCATTATTTTTTCAACTATAAAACTTAAAATTCTTTTTAAAAAATAAAGCGGGATTTCTGGACATCTGCAAAGCCTCTCGGAGCTAAACATCATGCTCATCTTTTTCAGGATTGCCGATGACCGGGAGGTTGGGGCTCAAATCCAGGTCGAGGAACTGAGGCTGATTTTTCTCATTTAGCAATGTTTTTATACTCTCCCGCTACCAAAACGCTGATACATTCTAAGGGCACGCTGTTGTAGGCCTATCCGTTTCGGAGTCCTTGGTTCGAATCCTGTCAGAAAATATTTAAGGTTAGGATTAGTGGTAATAAAACAATTACATTCATGAATCTGTTAGTTGAGGCTAACACAAATGAAATAAAACAAAACAAATTATTGTTTTTTAATTAATTCTAAACAGACATTGAAAATAATTGAAATAGTTGTATAAATTCTTTACATTAGGCCTACCGGTATTCTAAAGTGTTTCAGAAAAGTAAACATTTTACCTGTAGCTCTTTTACTCTGCTATTGTAGTTCTCATACAAGACCTATAGTTTTAGTAATTGTTCTGGGGGATTTTGACCCGCCTCGGTGGCGTAGTTGGTTAACGCGCCAGTCATGTTGAGCTCGACCGCCGAGGACGGGGAGATCGAGGTTCGAATTTCGGTCGGGTGAACTGGGGGTGGTTTTTCCTAAATGGTTTTCCACTCTCCTTCCACGCAAATGCGGGTTCACTTCCTATAAATTCAACCCTCCCAATTCCTAGTCCATTAGCGTAATTAGTACTTATGCGTATAACCCGAACGGGTAGTAAGACGTGGTGCTAAATATTATTATTATTAAATTATTCTGGGGGATTTATGAAAAGATGTGGTGTTTTTTATTAAAGTCATCGGCAAAACTTTTACAGGCCACATTTTTTGTTTACTTGTCACCACATCAGTGTTTTAGTTTTTATAATATCGGTATGTATTCTTCCAATAAGTACATCAACAAGACACGTCCATTTGAAGTCAAGTTGGGACTTCCGGATTTTATTTATCACTCATTATTTAATTTTGAAATAGTATAAATACTTCAAGAGCTCATTTTATAACCTTACCATAATAAAGCTATTCATAAAGAGTGACAATATGTATTTATTTTGTCTGTCCATTAATACAAACTTATATTAATGACCTTTAACAAATTTACGTAGTAGACTAATTAAACAAAGTATTAACAGATAATCACAAAGCCAACCCAGATGTATACTTTTATGCTATATTACAATAGATTGTTATTCAAAAATATAACTTTTCACAGCTGTTCCATGTTTTATTTGATTCTTTGGTCATATATAAGGTCAGTTGATTGGAGATTTTGATCTCTAATTAACTTTGTTGCAACCCAAACTTTTCTTGATCTATGACCAAGCTGATTGGCAATCTTGTGATGAAAAATCAATATGAGGTTCGTGCAATCGACCCTAAGACTGCTAATAGTGGTTCAGCCCCAACATAATTATAAAATATGTCTATAAACTAGACCAATAATTTAACACCTCTATAAATAGATTAATGAACTCATTATAACAAAGAATCTTAACATTTAGTTAAGATTTCTATTTTATATTATATTTATATTTTTTATGTAGGCTACATACATTTTTTTAAGATTCGTAGAATCTGCTTTGGTGGCCGCATGTTCTAAGGCGTCACTCTCGCAATAGACTAGACTGCCGTTCACGGGAATGTAGGGGTTCGATCCCGGTTGGGTGTACTGAGGGTTGGTTTTCCTAAATGGTTTCACACTCTATCTCCATGCAAATGTGGGTGTACTTTAAATAATACACCCTTCCTCATTTCTAGCTCATTAGCGTAATTAGTGCATAGGTGTATAACCTGAAGATATGGTGAGACGCGGTGTTTAAAAAAATATATTTGTAGATAAAATGAATATTCGGATTCGTGAAATAGTGAATTTGACTGTGTTTATATAATTGTGGTGGAGCATTGCCGGAGCATTTTCAAGCCGCGAACATGGCTTCATGTTTATTGACATTGTAAAGAGATGCTCGCAACCCTCCCTCCCTTCCTCCCATTCCCTCTTCCCTTCCCTTCCCTTGAATATGTGCCAACACGGGCGGATGCCCCAGTTTCCATCTCTCAGCTGCGAATAAAAAAACTGTTCTTTTTCATCCTGCTTCCGACATGTTCTTTTTTGTCCCGGGATCTCACTGGCAGTTTCCAACACAAGTTTATTGCGGAATAAGGTCCAACCCGGGTAAGGCATCAGTTTAGGTCGGATTATAAATCAAGTGTCGTAAACTTTCGCGTCCTTTTGGCGCGCTTCAACGGATACGTTTGATTTTCAAATCTAATTAGATTTCAGACACATTTTGAGATGGATTTAACAAACTTAAAACCTGCGCCTGTAATAATTTTATTTTACCATTTATAAAGTGATTTCGAAATACAGGGTGACCACAAAGTCCCATTCCAGAGAGTTATCTTGTTTTAACCGGTGATCTACTCTAAAGGCTTCACTCCCGAAATAGACTGGAATACTGATGAAGTGGGTGGGGGTTGAGGAGAGAGATTGGGGTTAAAATCCTGGATAATTGTATTGAGGGTGTTTTTCCTAGAGGGCTTTTTGTCATACCTCCACGACAGGCCTACACTGATCTTTATCTTTACTATGATAGAAATATTAACTAGACAAAATATTCTACTATGCAATTTGAGTTACAGTATTTTATGTAAATTGAAAACTTTTGCTATTTTTTTAAAAAATCCTTTTATTCCTAATGTATATTTCTTATTTTCTTAAAAAATATATCAAACTATAGAAAAAACTTTAAAAATAACACGTCTGTTTTTCTCCTCGTCCTGCCACACGTTCGGGCACTACGCATTCATTTACACTGGTGGGTGTTGGGATAAAGGAAGTAGAGTTGTGAGGAAATGCACGTGCATTTGCGGGGAGGAAGAAAGGTAAATGAAGCCGTCTAAGGAAAAACAAAATCCACACCCTCAGTACACTCGTATGGGATTCAAAACCTGACTTGACAACCGCGAAAATGAGCCCAGTTTAAATTAATAGGTTTTTTTTTCAATTTTGTTTTATTTGTTAAATTTAGTCAAACGGTTTCACCTGTCTTGGTTCTTTTTTATTTCTAAAATAGAGTACAGTAGACAGTGGGGTGAGACTGGCTCCTAATACATTCTGTCACTTCGGTGCTGAAATTCACGATCTATCTGTAATTATAAGTGTCGATTACCGTAGCGCACGCTAACCTTGCAGCTAACGCCACTCTCTTGTTCGGCGTCATGCCATGGAGCACCTCGTGCTAGAGACGCCCCTGGAAGGCTTCTCATTTGGTTTTACCGTTAGAAAGAGACGGACGGTCGGTCCTTCCTTGATTCTTGTCTCAAGGTCACCGACTTCACCAGGTTGAATGTTCTCGCTTGCGGCAGTGGTTTTTTTAATCAACAAATAACACCTGTGTGCGTTTGATGTGACTATATTTTGATACTTTTTATTTCATTGAACCTGCATTGGAGGACACGCGGGCCAAATATTAGGCTCGTAGTGACTTAGTTCGGGGCTCAAATCTCGGCTGGGTGTATTGAGAATGAGTTTTCTTAAATAGTTTCCTCCACCCAAATGCGTTTCCATTTTTTATAAATTCCATATTCCTCATCCCTACCCTATAGTGCTAAATATACGAATAGACTAAACGGTAGCTGGACCTCCACTGCTCTATAAACAAAAAAACCTCTTTTTGAATCTAACAATAAAAATAAAAATTTAATACCTTTTATTCATTGCTCGACAGCTTTATTTGTGCAAGCTAAGTGTCCCGGGTTCTTTGATTCCCAATGGCCAAAAAATTTATCATTTGATAAATGTGGAATTACCCATTCACATTGATGAATTAACGGCCGGGGGCTTGATGTTATGTCTGTTCTAATTTAAAATTAATCTCAAAAGTCGTGTGCTGATGTAATCAGTCGGTTTGGAAGATGTAAGTTTAACACCTCGAATAATAATAAAATATTTATCTGTGAACTATATTTTCAAAGTTTGAGTGAAGATTTTGCCGGATTAGTAGGTAAGAAGGGATGATTGTTATTCATTTGAGATATTTCACGGCTTTCTGTCACGTGACTGGGAGCGACAACAATAGTGCCAGTATCGCTGGAGGTTTGTTTACGGAATGTTCTAAATGCCCCCACTAGCTGCATCAGGACAATGACGGCACTTGAGAGCCTGACTAAATTATACAAGTCTTCATTGTTTGCCTTTGAGTAGTTTTTCAGGGTTCAGACGCACCGGAAAAACCTAGAAAAGTCAAGTAATTAAAAACTGTCAGGAAAATAATATCGTAATGTCAGTGAATTTGGTAAAAGAGCTGGCTGGAGAAATGGTACACGTGGCTGCCTAGAGAAGAAATATTTTTGTAATCTGATTCAAACACTGTTTTAAATTAGGTCTCTCCTTATTTTATAGTCCATTCCACAAATTTTTCTTTTAACTAAATTTAATATTATCATTTTGTTTGGTATTATAAATGAGTTTTAGTCAGAGAAATTGTATTTTTGGATCAGTGAAAAGTAACTGATTTTGTTGTGTTATCTATGCGTATAAAACAAACGGACACGCGTGACAAAAATGAAGAATATATTTCTTGGATACCCTTCTGGAATTTTGAGATATTCTTTAGCAATAATCGAAACACGTAGTAAAATATACCCCAGTGTAATCCATTAGTTTTATCTTAAATTAACCCGCTTTGGTGGTCGTATGGTCCAAGGCGCTACTCTCGCAATAAACTAGACTGCCGAAGACGGGGAGATCTTGGTTTGATTCCGGTCGGGTGTACTGAAGGTGGTTTTCCAGAATGGTTTCCCCCACTTTCCACGCAAATGTGAGTACACTTCCTCTAAATTAAACCTTCCTCATCCATAACCATTAGCATAATTAGTAAGCCTGCATAAGCGTATAACGGCAATGGGTGGTAAGACACAGTGCTAAAAAACCATGTGATTTTTCGAATAGCACCACCATATTAATTGTGTTCCTTCTGTAAAACACGGGGAATATTGTATTAATATAATGGTGGCAACACTAATAGTCACTATAGACTCAAGTCATGACTCCCCAACATCACTATTATTAACTAGTATTCTACAATTTAACCGCGCATGCGCACTCTCTGCGTTGCCATGACCCAACCAGCAGCACACGACTGAGCCGCGTTGTCACGTTTTGGGAAGTGTCTTCTTTGTAACAATGACGTGGCCATAATCATAAAATAAAAGCCGAATACTCGATGATGCGCTTACATTCCGTGATCGAAGCGCGTCTACATAGGTCTCACGTTAAAATTTGGGGCAAGATAATATTGCCCTAAAGGCGCAAATAACCGTATTTTGTCGACGATACTTTTAAATACCAATATTTGTTTTTTTAGCACCGCGTCTTACAACCCGTCCAGGCTATACGCAAACACCAATAATATTATGGCTCGGCGTTATTGGAGACAACCCTAAACACGATGCTCTCTGAAGCTAACACGTCTTTTCAGGTGTCAGTAGAGAGTTCAAGTTGAGATTGTACACATTAACTCCAGCAGAATATCATCTTAAATACATGTTTATTTCAATGTAAAATGTTATAACTAACAAACGTTAAAATAAATACGGTTTGACAAAAATTATTGTCGAACATTATTTTTAGAACATTGCCTCAGGAAAATAACCGAAATGTTTTCTAAAAAGAAAGACAACTTATTTACGTTGGTTCAAACCTAGCCGGGGTCTACGTATTTTTCTAGAACGATAAAAATTCTTAGCACAACTTCCTTCGTAGGGGAAGCGAAGCCGTCAGTCCCATGTCGATTATGGCACGTAAAATAACCCTGGAAGGTATGTAAATATACTTTTACCGGCAAAATTGGCCAGTCCCTTTAGTTCTCGAGCATAGAAATTATCGTTTGATGAAATAATCAGTCGGTTTGGAAAGTGCATGTTGAATGCCTCTGTGCTACATCATTCTTAGCCCAGTTTGTGGAAAGATTGGCCAGTACTAATGTACCGGTTGTCCAGGGGACGCCCGAATGTACTAATCGTACATCCTTTCCATATCCCGATGAGATGTGGTGATGGTGATGGTGATAGTGAGGGTGTAGAACCAGTGGACACTCTTAATCTTATATTAAGCCTAACTAACTAAAGGCAAAACTTGGTGACCGTTGGGGTAGTTCCCTTTTCTGGAAAAATACCCAAGTTACTAGCCGGGATTCAAGCCCGGTACCTCAAGGTTCGTATCCAGGCGCACTGACCACTACACCACGGGGCCGGTTACACAGATAAATAATACATTCAAATTAGGTATAGTACAATTTTCATAGAAAGAACCTTTTAAAAAAGATACACATTTTATAATTTTGCCCCAACGAACTTCTATTTTGAATATCGCTCTACCATTGAGACTGAAATTTACTTCAAAGTGATTTTTATAACATTGTGGCTGCAGTAACAAACGCACGGGCACCAGAATGTACTGGAATTAACACATGAACAGGGAATCGATTTTCTAAATGGTTGAAAGAGGGAGCGAGCTAACCCATTGCTTTCTAGCGGTGATATATGGAACTAATCTCGCTCGTATTAGATTTGTGTTCATTTGCTTGGGACCTCTATAGATTCAACACTAACACCTGAGTCTGGCTCAAAACCCCTCTTCCCCCTTTTTTAGAGGAAGAGGATGAGAGCAACGAGGGGCTGGAGTAGCGAACGATTGGTTTTAAAATTACTTTGGGAGGTTTTTCATTTGCTCAACTGGATTCTAAGTAAGTTAAGGAAGAGTAAAACTTAAAGAGAGGTATTCATATTGTATTTTGACCCACTTCGGTGGCCACATGGTTTAAGGCGTCACACTCGCAGGATTTTTTTTCTAAATGGTGTTTCACTCTCCACGCAAATGCAGGTAAATTTCCTCTAAATTTAACCTTACTCGCCCTAACACACATCATAATTAGTATATAAGCGTGTAACCCGAACGGATATTAACCCTAGAAGCACACCATGTCATTATCTTAGCATGAAGCACAGCGTGGGTCATATACGACCCATTATTAAATAATGTTTATAAATGTCAAAAAAATTCTCGTATACTTTAAATTAATAGCTTAGTCATGACTATTAAACACAAACAATATAGATCTTTAAAATATTATATTTTCAATTATATAATATTGATGTCATTTTACATCATCTTTACAATTGCTACAAATTGCCAAACGATGTTCAGTACCTGAGCCCCTAATTTTGAAACGTGCGAGTAGCGATTCGATAGCGTATTTCTCTCATCTCGCACACAATCTCGCAAACCCCTAATTTTGAAACTTCTGCGCTGCGAAAACTGACGTCACACGATCGAATAGCGAGCGGATTCTACTCGCCAGCCTCACACCGTGCGAGACAGGCCTTGTCTATCGAGTAGGCAGTAAAATAACAAAATGGATGCCATCCCCCTCTTCGGTTGCAACTTTCTGAGAGCGATTTTGTTGAAATAAACCTACCACTGTACAAAATAAGTTTACAGAAGGAAAAAATATGATTGCTTTGTACATTTTATGCAATCCTTCAATACAAATATTTGTTTGGGTGAAAACATAATTATATATTCTTAATTTTTCAAATTTGTTCAACCGTCAATTTGGCTTAGTCGGTAGAGTGAACGTCTCATAGTCTAGAGTTTGCGTATTCAAATCCTGTCATCTCCAACCAACTTTTTATTTTTATTTATCGGACTTTAAACTTTAATTTTAAATGATCGTATTAGTAAGCATATAATTTGTTTTAAATATTTTTTATAGAAGTATACAAGGTATTTG
>CABFWO010004968.1:0-55443 GCA_902155825.1 Timema genevievae
TAAACAGGTCGTAAGGATCCTGGCCATGTAGTCAAGTAAATATATATTAAGGATCCTGGCCCTGTAGTCAAGTAAATATATCTTAACGATCCTAGTCCTGTATTCAAGTAAACAGGTCTTAAGGATCCTGGCCATTCAGTCATGTAAACAGGTCGTAAAGATCCTGGCGATGTAGGCAATAAATAGGTCTTAATGATCCTGGCTCTGTAGTCAAGTAAATAGATCTTAAGATTTCTGGCCCTTTGGTCACTTAAACATGTCTTAAGGATCCTGGCCATGTAGTCAAGTAAACAGTTCATAAGGATCCTGGTCATGTAGTCAAGTAAATAGGTCTTAAGCATCCTGGCTCTGTAGTCAATTAAATAGTTCTTAAGGATACTGGCCCTTTATTCATGTAAACAGGTCTTAAGGAATCTGGCCATGTAGTCAAGTAATTAGGTCGTAAAGATCCTGGCCATGTAGTCAAGTAAATAGGTCATAATGATCCTGGCCCTCTAGTCAAGTGAATAGGTCTTAATGATCTTGGCCCTGTAGTCAAGTAAACCGGTCTTAAGTATCCTGGCCATGTAGTCAAGTAAACATGTCGTAAGGATCCGCGCCATGTATTCGAGTAAATAGGTATTAAAAAGAGTCTGGCCCTGTAATCAATTCAATAGGTCTTATGGATCCTGGCCATCTAGTCAAGTAAACATGTCGTAAGGATCCTGGCCATGTAGTCAAGTAAACAGGTCGTAAAAATCATGGCCATGTAGTCAAGTAAATAGGTCTTAAGAATCGGGTTCCTGTAGTCAAGTAAATATGTCTTAAGAATCCTGGCCCTGTAGTCAAGTAAACAAGTCTTAAGGATCTTGGTCATGTATTCAAGTAAACAGGTCGTAAGGATCCTGGCTCTGTAGTCAAGTAAATAGGACTTCAGGATCCTGGCCATGTAGTCAAGTAAATAGGTCTTAAGGATCCTGGCCCTTTAATCAAGTAAATAAGTCTTAAGGATCCTAGACCTGTAGTCAAGTAAACAGATCTTAAGGATCCTGGCCATGTATTCAAGAAAACAGGTCGTAAGTATTCTGGCCATGTAGACAAGTAAATAAGTATTAAAGATCCTGGGCCTGTAGTCAAGTAGAGAGGTCTTAATGATCCTGGCCCTGTAGTCAAGTGAACAGGTCTTAGGGATCCTGTCCATGTAGTCAATTAAATTGGTCTTAAGGATCCAGACCCTGTACTCAAGTAAACAAGTCTTAAGTATTCTGGCCATGTATTCAAGTAAACAGTTCGTAAGGATCCTTGTCATATAGTCAAGTAAATAGGTATTAAGGATCCTTGCCCTGTAGTCAAGTAAATATGTCTTAAGAATCCTGTCCCTGTAGTCATGTAATGAGGTCATAAGGATACTGGCCATGTAGTCAAGTAAATAGGTCTTATGGATCCTGGCCCTGTAGTCAAGTAAATAGGTCTTAAGGATCCTGGCTCTGTAGAAAAGTAAACATGTCTTAAGCATCTTGGCCATGTAGTCAAGTAATTAGGTCGTAAGGATCCTGGCCATGTAGTCAAGTAAATAGGTCATAAGGATCCTGGCCCTCCATTCAAGTGAATAGGTCTTAAGGATACTGGCCCTGATGTCATGTAAACAGGTCTTAAGTATCCTGGCCATGTAGTCAAGTAAACATGTCTTAAGGATCCGGTCGATTTAGTCTAGTAAATAGGTATTAAGTATCCTGGCACTGTAGTCAATTAAATATGTCTTAAGGATCCTGGCACAGTAGTCAAGTAAACAGCTGTTAAGGATACTGGCCATGTATTTAAGTAAACAGGTCGTATGGATCCTGTCCATGTAGTAGAGTAAATAGGTCTTAAAGATCCGGGCCCTGTAATCAAGTATATAAGTATTAAGAATCCTGGCCCTGTAGTCAAGTAATCAGGTCTTAATGATCCTGGCCATGTAGTCAAGTAAATAAGTTGTAAGTATCCTGGCCATGTAGTCAAGTAAATATTTCCTAAGTATCCTGGCTCTGTAGTCAAGTAAACAGGTCTTAAGGATCCTGGCAATGTGGTCAAGTAAACAGGTCGTAAGGATCCTGGCCATGTAGTCAAATAAATAGGTCTTAAGTATCCTGGCCCTGTAGACAAGTAAATAGGTCTTAATGATCATGGCCCTGTATTCAAGTAAACATGTCTTAAGGATCCTGGCCATGTAGTCAAGTAAAAATGTCGTAAGGATCCTGGCCATATAGTCAAGTAAATAGAATTTAAGTATCCTGGCCCTGTAGTCAAGTAAATAGGTCTTAAGGATCCTGGTTCTGTAGACAAGTAAATAGGTCTTAAATATACTGGCCCTGTAGTCAAGTAAACAGGTCTTAAGGATACTGGCCATGTAGTCAATTAAACATGTCGTAAGGATCCTGGCCAAGAAGTCAAGTAAATAGGTCTTAAGGATTCTGGTCATATATTCAAATAAATAGGCCTTAAGTATCCTGAACTGTAGTCAAGTAAACAGTTCTTAAGGATCCTGGCCATGTAGTTAAGTGAACAGGTCGCAATGATCCTGGCCATATAGTCAAGTAAATAGGTCTTAATTATCCTGGACCTGTAGTCAAGTAAATAAGTCTTAAGGATTTTATCCCTGTAGTCAAGTAAACAAGTCTTATGGATCCTGGCCATTTAGTCAAGTAAATAGGTCTTAAGTATATTGGCCATTTAGTCAAGTAAATAGATCTTAAGTATCCTGGCCCTGTAATGAATTAAATAGGTCTTAAAGATCCTGGCCATGTAGTCAATTAAACATGTCGTAAGGATCCTGGCTATATAGTCAAGTAACTAGGTATTAAGGATCCTGGCCCTGTAGTCAATTAAATAGGTCCTTAGGATCCTAGGCCCTGTAGTCAAGTTAAAAGGGATTAAGTATCCTGGTCCTGTAGTCAATAAACAGGTCTTAAGGTTCCTGGCCATGTATTCAAGTAAACATGTAGTAAGGATCGTGGCCATGAAGTCAAGTAAAGAGGTCTTAGTGATCCTGGTCATGTATTCAAGTCAATAGGTCTTAAGGATCCTGGCCATTAGTCAAGTACATAGATCTTAAGGATACTGGCCTATTTGTCAAGTAAACAGGTCGAAAGTATCCTAGCCATGTAATCAAGTAAAAAGGTCTTAAGGATCCTGGCCCCGTAATCAAAAAATAAGTCTTAAGGATCTTAGCCCTGTAGTCAAATAAACATGTCTTAAGGATCCTGGCCATGTTGTCAAGTAAACAGTTCGTAAGTATCCTGGCCATGTAGCCAAGTAAATAAGTGATGAGGATCCTCGGCCTGTAGTCAAGTAAATATGTCTTAAGGATCCTGGCCCTGTAGTCAAGTGAACAGGTCTTAAGGATCCTGGCCATAGTAGTCAAGTAAATAGGTCTTAAGGATCTCTGCCCTGTAGTCAAATAACTAGGTCTTAAGGATCCTGGCCATGTAGACAAGTAAAGAGGTCTTAAGGATATTGGCCATTTAGTCAAGTAAACAGGTACTAAGGATACTTGACATGTAATCTAGTAAACATGTCGTAAGGATCCTGGCCATGTAGTCAAGTAAATAGTTCTTAAAGATCCTGGCCCTGTAGTCAAATAAATTAGGTTAAGAATCCAGGCCCAGTACTCAAGTAAACAGGTCTTACGAATCCTGGCTATGTAGTCGAATAAACAGGTCGTAAGTATCCTGGCTATGTAGACAAGTAAATAGACCTTAAGAATCGTGGCCCTGTAGTCAAGTAAAAGGTCTCAAGGATCCTGGCCCTGTAGTCAAGTAAACAGTACTTTAGGATCCTGGCCATGTAATCAAGTAAACAGGTCGTAAAGATCTTGGCCCTGTAGTCAAGTAAATATGTCTTAAAGATCTTGGCCCTGTAGTCAAGTGAATAGGTCTTAAGGATCCTGGCCATGTAGTCAAATAAACAGGTAGTAAGTATCCTGCCCATGTAGTCAAGTAAATCGGTCTAAAGGATTTTGGCCCTGTAGTCAAGTAAATAGGTCTTAAGAATACTGGACCTCTAGTCAAGTAATCAGGTCTTAAGGATCCTGGCCATGTAGTCATATTAACAGGTCGTAACGATCCTGACCCTGTAGTCAAGTAAATAGGTCTTATTTATTTTAGCCCTTTAGACAAGTAAACAGGTCATAAGTATCCTGGCCATTTAGTCAAGTAAACAAGTCGTAAGGATCCTGGCCATGTAGTCGTGTAAATATGTCATAAGGATCCTGCCACTGTAGTCAATTAAACAGGTATTAAGTATTCTTGCCATGTAGTCAAGTAAATATGTCGTAAGGATCCTGGCCATGTAGTCAAGTAAATAGTTCGTAAGGATCCTTGCCATGTAGTCAAGTAAATAGGTCTTAAGTATCCTGTCTCTGTAATCAATTAAAGAGGTCTTAAGTATCCTGGCCCTGTAGTCAAGTAAATAGGTCTTAAGGATCCTGGCCCTGTAGTCAAGTAAACATGTTATAAGGAACCTGGCCATACGGTCAGGTAAGAAAGTCGTAACAATCCTGGCCATGTAGTCAAGTAAATAGGTCTTAAGGATCCAGGCTCTGTAGTCAAATAAATTTTTCTTAAGAATTCTAGCCCTGTACTCAAGTAAACAGGTCTTAAGGATCCTGGCCATGTAGTCAATTAAACAGGTCGTAAGGATCCTGGCCATGTAGTCAAGTAAAGAAGTTTTAATGATCCTGGCATTGTAGTCAAGTAAATATGTCCTAATGATCCTGGACCTGTAGTCAAGTAAACAGGTCTTAAGGATTCTTGCAATGTGGTCAAGAAAACAAGTCGTAAGTATCCTGGCCATGTAGTCCAGTAAATAGGTCTTCAGGATCCTGGCCCTGTAGTCAAGATAAATAGGTCTTAAGTATCCTGGCTCTGTAGTCATTTAAACATGTCTTAAGGATCCTGGCCATGTAGTCAAGTAAACATGTCGTAATGATCCTGGCCATGTAGTCAAGTAAATTGGTCTTAAGGATCTTGGCCCTGTAGTCAAGTAAATAGGTCTTAAGGATCCTGGTCCTGTAGTCAAGTAAATAGGTATTAAGGATCCTAAGTCCATTAATTAAGTAAACCACTCTTAAGGATCCTGGCCATGTTGTCAAGTAAACAGGTCGTAAGGATCCTGGCCATGTAGTCAAGTAAACATGTCGTAAGGATCCTGGCAGTGTAGTCAAATAATTAGGTCTTAAGGATCCTGGCCTTGTAGTCAATTAACCAGGTCTTAAGGATCCTGGCCATGTAGTCAAGTAAGTAGGTCGTAAGGATCCTGGCTCTGTAATCAAGTAAAGAGGTCTTAAGAATCCTGGCCCTGTAGTCAATTAAACAGGTCTCAAGGATCCTGGCCATGTAGTCAATTAAACAGGTCGTAAGGATCCTGGCAGTGTAGTCAAGTAATTAGGTCTTAAGGATCCTGGCCATGTAGTCAAGTAAATGTGTCGTAAGGATCCTGGCCCTGTAGTCAAGTAAATAGGACTTCAGGATCTTGGCCCAGTAGTCAAGTAAATAGGTCTTAAGGATCCTGGCCATGTAGTCAAGTATATAGGTCTTAAGGATAATGGCCCTGTAGTCAAGTAAACAGGTATTATGGATCCTGGCCATGTAGTCAATTAACCAGGTCTTAGGGATCCTGGCCATGTAGTCAAGTAAATAGGTCGTAAGGATCCTGGCCCTGTAGTCAAGTAAATAAATCTTAAGAATCCTGGCCCTGTAATGAATTAAATAGGTCTTAAAGATCCTGGCCATGTAGTCAATAAAACAGGTCGTAAGGATCCTGGCTATATAGTCAAGTAACTAGGTATTAAGGATCCTGGCCCTGTAGTCAATTAAATAGGTCCTTAGGATCCTAGGCCCTGTAGTCAAGTAAAAAGGTCTTAAGTATCCTGGTCCTGTAGTCAATAAACAGGTCTTAACGTTCCTGGCCATGTAGTCAAGTAAACATGTAGTAAAGATCTTAGCCCTGTAGTCAAGTAAATATGTCTTAAAGATCTTGGCCCTGTAGTCAAGTGAATAGGTCTTAAGGATCCTGGCCATGTAGTCAAATAAACAGGTAGTAAGTATCCTGCCCATGTAGTCAAGTAAATCGGTCTAAAGGATTTTGGCCCTGTAGTCAAGTAAATAGGCCTTAAGAATCCTGGCCCTCTAGTCAAGTAAAGAGGTCTTAAGGATCCTGGCCATGTAGTCATATTAACAGGTCGTAAGGACCCTGACCCTGTAGTCAAGTAAATAGGTCTTATTTATTTTAGCCCTTTAGACAAGTAAACAGGTCATATGTATCCTGGCCATTTAGTCAAGTAAACAAGTCGTAAGGATCCTGGCCATGTATTCAATTAAACAGGCCGTAAGGATCCTGGCCATGTAGTCAATTAAACAGGCCGTAAGGATCCTGGCCATGTAGTCAAGTAAATAAGTTTTATGGATACTGGCCATGTAGTCAAGTAAATATGTCCTAATGATTCTGGACCTGTAGTCAAGTAAACAGATCTTAAGGATCCTGGCAATGTGGTCAAGAAAACAAGTCGTAAGTATCCTGGCCATGTAGTCCAGTAAATAGGTCTTCAGGATCCTGGCCCTGTAGTCAAGATAAATAGGTCTTAATTATACTGGCCCTGTAGTCAATTAAACATGTCTTAAGGATCCTGGCCATGTAGTCAAGTAAACATGTCGTAATGATCCTGGCCATGTAGTCAAGTAAATTGATCTTAAGGATCTTGGCCCTGTAGTCAAGTAAATAGGTCTTAAGGATCCTGGTCCTGTAGTCAAGTAAATAGGTATTAAGGATCCTAGTCCATTAATTAAGTAAACCACTCTTAAGAATCCTGGCCATGTTGTCAAGTAAACAGGTCGTAAGGATCCTGGCCATGTAGTCAAGTAAACATTTTGTAAGGATCCTGGAAGTGTAGTCAAATAATTAGGTCTTAAGGATCCTGGCCTTGTAGTCAATTAAACAGGTCTTAAGGATCCTGGCCATTTAGTCATATAAACAGATAGTAAGGATCCTGACCCTGTAGTCAAGTAAATAGGTCTTAAGGATCCTGGCCCTGTAGTCAAGTAAACAGGTCTTAAGGACCCTGGCCATGTAGTCAAGTAAAATATCGTAAGAATCCTGGCCATGTAGTCAAGTAAATTGGTCTTAAGGATCCAGGCCACGTAGTCAAGTAAATAAGTCATAAGAATACTAGCCCTGTATTCAAGTAAACAGGTCTTAAGGATCCTGGCAATATAGTCAATTAAACAGGTCGTAAGGAACCTGGCCATGTAGTCAAGTAAATAGATCTTAAGGATCCTGGCCCTGTAGTCAAGTAACGAGGTCTTAAGTATCCTGGTACCTGTAATCGAGTAAACAGGTCAAAGGATACTGGCCATGTAGTCAAGTAAACTGATCTTAAGAATCCTGGCCATGAAGTCAAATAAATAGGTCTTAAGTATCCTGGCCCTTTAGTCAAGTAAATAGGTCTTTAGGATACTGGCCATTTTGTCAAGTAAACAGGTCGTAAGGATACTGGCCATGTAGTCAAGTAAACAGGTCGTTTGGATCCTGGCCATATAGTCAAGTAAATAGGTCTTAAAAATCCGGTCCCTGTAGTTAATTAAATAGGTCTTAAGGAACTTGGCTCTGTAGTCAAGTAAATAGGTTTTAAGGATCCTGGCCATATAGTCAAGTAAATAGCTCTTAAGTATCCTGACTCTGTAGTCAAGTAAACATGTCTTAAGTATCATGACTATGAAGTCAAATAAACAAGTCTTAAGGATCCTGGCCATGTAGTCAAGTAAACATGTCTTAAGTATCATGACTATGAAGTCAAATAAACGGGTCTTAAGGATCCTGGCCATGTAGTCTAGTAAACAGGTCTTAAGGATCCTGGCCATGTAGTCAAGTAAACAGGTCTTAAGTATCATGACTCTGAAGTCAAATAAACAAGTCTTAAGGATCATAGCCATGTAGTGAAGTAAATACGTTTTAAGGATCCTAGCCCTCTAGTCAAGTAATTAGGTCTTAGTATACCGGCTAAGTAGTAAGGTAAACAGGTCTAAAGGATCCTGGCCATGTATTCAAGTAAATATGTCGTAAGGATCCTGGCCATGTAGTCAAGTAAATAGATCTTTAAGATCCTGGCCCTGTAGTCAAGTAAATAGGTCTTAAGTATCCTGGCACCGTAGACAAGTAAATAGTTCTTAAAGATCCTGACTATGTAGTCAAGTATACATGTCTTAAGGATCCTACCCTGTAGTCAAATAAACAGGTCTTAAGGATCCTGGCCATGTAGTCAAGTAAACAGGTCGTAAGGATCCTGGCCATGTAGTTAAGTAAACATGTCGTAAGGATCTTGGCCCTGTACTGAAGTAAATAAATCTTAAAGATCCTAGCTCTGTAGTCAAGTAAACAAGTCTTAATGATCCTGGCTATGTAGAGATGTAAACACGTCGTAAGGACCCTGGCTATTTAGTCAAGTAAATAGGTGTTAAAGATCCTGGGCCTGTAGTCAATTAAATAGGTCTTGATGATCCTGGACCTGTAGTCAATTAAACAATTCGTAAGGAATCTGGCCATGTAATCAATTAAACAGGTCGTAAGTATCCTGGCTATGTAGACAAGTAAATAGACCTTAAAAATCGTGGCCCTGTAGTCAAATAAATAGGTCTTAAGGATCCTGGCCCTGTAGTCAAGTAAACAGTTCTTTAGGATCCTGACCATGTAGTCAAGTAAACAGGTCGTAAAGATCTTGGCCCTGTAGTCAAGTAAATATGTCTTAAAGATCTTGGCCCTGTAGTCAAGTGAATAGGTCTTAAGGATCCTGGCCATGTAGTCAAATAAACAGGTAGTAAGTATCCTGCCCATGTAGTCAAGTAAATCGGTCTAAAGTATTTTGGCCCTGTAGTCAATTAAATAGGTCTTAAGAATCCTGGCCCTCCAGTCAAGTAAACGGGTCTTAAAAATCCTGGCCATGTAGTCATATAAACAGATCGTAAGGATCCTGACCCTGTAGTCAAGTAAATAGGTCTTAAATATTCTGGCCCTTTAGACAAGTAAACAGGTCATAAGTATCCTGGCCATGTAGTCAAGTAAACAAATCGTAAGGATCCTGGCCATGTAGTCAAGTATATATGTCTTAAGGATCCTGGCACTGTAGTCAAGTAAACAGGTCTTAAGGATCCTGGCCATGTAGTCAACTAAACAGGTCGTAAGGATCCTGGCCATGTAGTCTAGTAAGTTGATCTTAAGGATCCTGGCCATCTTGTCAAGTAAACAGGTCGTAAGGATCCTTGCCATGTAGTCAAGTAAATAGGTCTTAAGAATCCTGTCCCTGTAATCAAGTAAATAGGTCTTAAGGATTCTGGCCCTGTAGTCAAGTAAATGGGTCTTAAGGATCCTGGCCCTGTAGTCAAGTAAACATGTCTTAAGGAACCTGGCCATGTAGTCAAGTAAAATATCGTAAGAATCCTAACCATGTAGTCAAGTAAATTGGTCTTAAGTATCCAGGCCCTGTAGTCAAGTAAATAAGTCTTAGGAATTCTAGCCCTTTAGTCAAGTAAACAGGTCTTAAGGATCCTGGCAATGTAGTCAATTAAACAGGTCGTAAGGATCCTGGTCATGTAGTCAAGTAAATAGATCTTAAGGATCCTAGCCCTGTAGTCAAGTAACGAGGTCTTAAGTATCCTGGTACCTGTAATCGAGTAAACAGGTCAAAGGATCCTGGCCATGTAGTCAAGTAAACTGGTCTTAAGAATCCTGGCCATGAAGTCAAATAAATAGGTCTTAAGTATCCTGGCCCTGTAGTAAAGTAAATATATCTTAAGTATCCTGGCCCTTTTGTCAATTAAACACGTCTTAAGGAACCTGGCCATGTAGTCAATTAAACAGCTCGTAAGGATCCTGTTCATGTAGTCAAGTTAATATGTCTTAAGAATCCTGAACTTGTAGTCAAGTAAATAGGTCTAAAGGATCCTGGCCCTGTATTCAAGTAAACAGTTCTTAAGTAGCTTGGCCATGTAGTGAAGTAAACAGGTCGTTATGATCCTGGTCATATATTCAAGTAAATAGGTATTAAGGATCATGGCCATGTATTCAAGTAAATATGTATTAAGAATCCTGGCCCTGTAGTCAATTAAACAGGTCTTAAGGTTTCTGGCCATATAGTTAATTAAACACGTCTCAAGGATCCTGGCCATGTAGTCAAGTAAATAAGTCTTAAAGATCCTGGCCATGTAGTCAAGTAAATAGGTTTTAAGGATCCTGGCCCTGTAGTCAAGTAAACAGGTCTTAAGGATCTTGGCCATGTAGTCATATAATTAGGTCGTAAGGATCCTGGCCATGTAGTCAAGTAAATAGTTCATAAGTATCCTGGCCCTCCAGTCAAGTGAATATGTCGTAAGGATACTGGCCCTGATGTCAAGTAAACAGGTCTTAAGAATCCTGGCCATGTAGTCAAGTAAACATGTCGTAAGTATACGGGCGATGTAGTCAAGTAAATAGGCTTTAAGTATCCTGGCCCTGTAGTCAATTAAATAGTTCTTAATGATCCTAGCACAGTATTCAAGTAAACAACTGTTAAGGATACTGGCCATGTAGTCAAGTAAACTGCTGTCAAGGATACTCGCCATGTAGTCAAGTAAACATGTAGTATGGTACTTGGCCATGTAGTTAAGTAAATAGGTCTTAAGGATCTTGGCCCTGTAATCAAGTATATATGTCTTAGGAATCCTGGCCCTGTAGTCAAGTAATCAGGTCTTAATGATCCTGGCCATGTAGTCAAGTTAACAGGTCGTAAGAATCCGGGCCATGTAGTCAAGTAAATAGTTCTTAGGCATCCTGGCCCTGTAGTCAAGTAAATAATTCTTAAGGATCCTAGCCCTGTAGTCAAGTAAACAGGTCTTAAGTATCCTGGCCATGTAATCAAGTAAACAGGTCGTAAATATCCTGGCCATGTAGTCAAATAAATAGGTGTTAAGAATCCTAGGGGTGTAGTCAAGTAAATAGGTCTTAATAATCCTGGCCATGTAGTCAAGTAAACAGGTCGTAAGTATCCTGGCCATGTAGTCAAGTAAATAAATTTTAATTATCCTGGCCATGTAGTCAAGTAAATATGTCCTAAGGTTTCAGGCCCTGTAGTCAAATAAACAGATCTTAAGGATCATGGCAATGTGGTCAAGTAAACAAGTCGTAAGGATCCTGGCCATGTAGTCCAGTAAATAGGTCTTCAGGATCCTGGCCCTGTAGTCAAGTAAATAAGTCTTAAGGATCCTGGCCCTGTAGTCAATTAAACATGTCTTAAGGATCCTGGCCATGTAGTCAAGTAAACATGTCGTAAGTATCTTGGCCCTGTAGTCAAGTAAATAGGTCTTAAGAATCCTGTCCCTGTATTCAAGTTAACAGATCTTAAGGATCGCGGCCATGTCTGTCAAGTAAACAGACCGTAAGGATCCTGGCCATGTTGTCAAGAAAATAGGTCTTAATGATCCTGGCACTGTAGTCATGTAAACAGGACTTAAGGATCCTGGCCATGTAGTCAAGTTAACAGTTCGTAAAGCTCCTGACCATGTAGTCAAGTAAATAGGTCTTAAGGATACTGTCCATGTAGTCAAGTAAATATAGCTTAAGGAACCTGGTCCTATAGTCAAATAAATAGGTCTTAAGGAACCTGGCCAAGTAGTAAAATAAACAGGTCGCAAAAATCCTGGCCATGTAGTCAAGTAAATAAGTCTTAACGATCCTGGCCCTGTAGTTAAGTAAACAGGTCGTAAGGATCCTGGGCTAGTAGTCAAGTAAATAGGTATTATGGATCCTCTTCCTGTATTCAAGTAAATAGGTCTTAACGATCCTGGCCCTTTAGTCAAGTAAACAAGACTTAAGGATCCGGGTCCTGTAGTCAAGTAAACAGTTCTTAAGGATTCTGGCCCTTTAGTCAAGTAAACAGGTCGTAAGGATTTAGGCCAAGTAGCCAAGTAAACAGGTCGTAAGGATCCTTGCCATGTATTCAAGTAAATATGTCTTAAGTATCTTGGCCATGTAGTAAAGTAAACAGGTCCTAAGGATCCTGGCCATGTAGTCAAATAAATAGGTCTTAAGTATCTTGGCCCTGTAGTCAAGTAAATATATTTTAAGGAACCTGGCCTTGTAGTCATGTAAACAGGCCTTAAGTATCCTGGCCATGTAGTCAAGTAAACATGTCGTAAGGGTCCTGGCCCAGTAGTCAAGTAAACAAGTATTAAATATCCTGTCCATGTAGTCAAGTAAACAGGTCTTTATGATCCTGGCCATGTAGTCAAATAAACAAGTCGTAAGGATCCAGGCCATGTAGTCAAGTAAATATGTATTAAGGATCCAGGCCCTGTAGTCAAGTAAATAAGTCCTAAGGACGCTGGTCCTGAGGTCAAGTAAACAGGTCTTAAGGATCCTGGACATGTAGTCAAGTAAACTGGTCGTAAGGATCTTGGCCATGTAGAGAAGTAAATAGGTCTTAAGAATCCTGGCCCTGTAGTCCAGTAAATAGTTCTTAAGGATTTTGACCTGTAGTCAAGTAAACATGTCTTAAGTATCCTGGCCATGTAGTCAAGTAAACAGGTCGTAAGGATCCTGGCCATGTAGTCAAGTAAATAGTTCTTAAAGATCCTGGCCCTGAAGTAAAGTAAAGAGGTCTTAAAGATCCTGGACCTGTAGTCAAGTAAACAGGTCATAAGGATCCTGGCCATGTAGTCAAGTAAAAAGTAGTAAGGATCCTGCCCATGTAGTAAAGCAAATAGGTCTTAAGAATCCTGGCCTTGTAGTCAAGTAAATAGGTCTTAAGGATCGTGGACCTGTAGTCAAGTGAACAAGTCTTAAACATCCTGGCCTTGTATTCATGTAAATATGGCGTAAGTATCCTGGCCATGTAGTAAAGTAAATAGTTTTTAAGAATCCTGGTCCTGTAGTCAAGTAAATAATTCTTAAGTATCCTGGCCCAGTAGTCAAATAAATAGGTCTTAAGGATCCTGGCCATGTAAATCAAGTAAACAGTTCGAAAGGATCCTTACCATGTAGTCAAGTTAATAGGTCATAAGGATCCTGGCCCTGTTGTCATGTAAATAGTTCTTAAGGATTATGGCCCTCTAGTCAAGTAAACAGATCTTAAGGATCCTGGCCATGTAGTCAAGTAAACAGTTCGTAAGGATCCTGGCCATGTACTCAAGTAAATAGGTCTTAATGATCCTGGTCCTGTAGTCAATAAATAGGTCATAAGGATCCTGGCCCTGTAATCAAGTAAACAGGTCTTAAGGATCCTGGTAATGTAGTCAAGTAAACAGGTCGTAGGGATCCTGGCCATGTAGTCAAATATATAGATCTTAAGGATCCTGGCCCTATAGTCAAGTAAACAGGTCTTAAGAATTTAAGCAATGTAGCCAAGTAAACAGGTCGTAAGGATCCTGGCCATATATTCAAGTAAATTGGTCTTAAGGATCCTGGCCATGTAGTAAAGTAAACAGCTCCTAAGGATCCTGGCCATGTAGTCAAGTAAAGAGGTTTTAAGGATCCTGGCCCTGTAGTCAAGTAAATAGATTTTAAAGATCTTGGCCCTGTAGCCAATTAAACAGGTCTTAAGTATCCTGGCCATGTAGTCAAGTAAACATGTCGTAAGGGTCCTGGCCCTGTAGTCAAGTAAACAAGTCTTAAATATCCTGTCCATGTAGTCAAGTAAACAGGTCTTAATGATTCTGGCCATGTACTAAAATAAATAGCTCTTAAGGATCCTGGTCCTGTAGTCAATAAATAGGTCATAGAGATCCTGGCCCTGTAATCAAGTAAAAAGTTCTAAAGTATCATGGCCATGTATTTATGTAAAGATTTCGTAAGGATCCAAGCCATGTAGTTAAGTAAATAGGTCTTAAAGATCCTGGACCTGTAGTCAAGTAACAGGTCTTAAGTATTTAAGCCATGTAGCCAAGTAAACATGTCGTAAGAATCCTGGCCATGTATTCAAATAAATAGGTCTTAAGGATCCTGGCCATATAGTAAATTAAAAAGGTTCTAAGGATCCTGGTCATGTAGTCAAGTAAATAGGTCTTAAGGATCCTGGCCATGTAGTAAAGTAAACAGGTCCTAAGGATCCTGGCACATGTAGTCAAGTAAATAGGTCTTAAGGATTCTGGCCCTGTAGTCAAGTAAATAGATCTTAAAGATCCTGGCCAGTAGTCAATTAAACAGGTCTTAAGGATTCTGGCCATGTAGTCAAGTAAATAAGTCTTAAGGATCCTGGTCCTGTCGTTAAGTAAACAGGACTTAAGGATCCCAACCATGTAATTAAGTAAACAGTTGCTAAAGAATATTGGCCATGTAGTCAAGTAAATAGGTCTTAAACATCCTGAACCTGTAGTCAAGTAAATAGGTATTTAGGATGCTGACCCTGTAGTCTAATAAACAGGGCTTAAGGATCCTGGCCATATAGTCAAGTAAAGAGGTCGTTAGGATAATGGCCATGAAGTCAAATAAATAAATCTTAAGTATCCTGGCCCTGTAGTCAAATAATTAGGTATTTAGGATCCTGGCCCTTTATTCAAGAAAACAGGTCTTAAGGATCCTGGTAATGTAGTCAAGTAAACAGGTCGTAGGGATCCTGGCCAGGTAGTCAAGTATATAGACCTTAAGGATCCTGGCACTGTAGTCAAGTAAACAGGTCGTAGGGATCCTGGCCATGTAGTCAAATATATAGATCTTAAGGATCCTGGCCATGTAGTAAAGTAAATAGGTCTTAAGGGTACTGGCCCTGTAGTTAATTAAATAGGTCTTACAGATCCGGGCCCTGTAGTCAAGTAAACAGGTCTTAATGATCCTGGCCATGTAGTCAAGTAAACAGGTCGACAGTATCCTGGCCATGTAATCCAGTAAATAGGTCTTAAGGATACTGGCCCTGTAGTCAAGTAAATAGGTCTTAAGGATCATGGCCCTGTAGTCAAGTAAACAAGGATTAATAATCCTGGCCATGTAGTCAAGTAAGGATGTTTTAAGGATCCAGGTCATGTAGTCAAGTAATCAGGTCGTAAGTATCCAGGCCATGTAGTCAAATAAATATGTCTTAAGGATCCCGGCCCTGTAGTCCAGTATATGGGTATTAAGGATTCTGACCATGTATTCAATTAAACAGGTCGTAAGTATCCTGGCCCTGTAGTCAAGTAAATAGGTCTAAAGTATCCTGGACTTTAATCAAGTAAACAAGTCTTAAGGATCCTGACCATGTATTCAAGTAAACAGGTCGTAAGGATCCTGATCCGGTAGTCAAGTAAATAGGTCTTAAGGATCCTGGCCCTGTAGTCGAGTAAATGGGTCTTAAGGATCCTGGTCCTGTATTCAAGTAAACATGTCTTAAGAATCCTGGCCATGTAGTCAAAAAAATAGGTCGTAAGGATCCTGGCCATGAAGTCAAGTAAATAGGTCTTAAGGATCCTGGCCCTGTAGTCAAATAAATAGTTCTTAGATATCCTGGCCTGTAGTCAAGTAAACAGGTCTTAAATATCCTGACCATGTAGTTAAGTAATCAGGTCGTAAGGATCCTGGGCATGTAGTCAAGTAAATAGGTATTATGGATCCTCTTCCTGTAGTCAAGTAAATAGGTCTTAACGATCCTGGCCCTTTAGTCAAGTAAACAAGACTTAAGGATCCGGGCCCTGTAGTCAAGTAAACAGTTCTTAAGGATTCTGGCACTGTAGTCAAGTAAACAGGTCGTAAGGATTTAGGCCAAGTAGCCAAGTAAACAGGTCGTAAGGATCCTGGCCATGTATTCAAATAAATAGGTCTTAAGGATCCTGGCCATGTAGTAAAGTAAACAGGTCCTAAGTATCCTGGCCATGTAGTCAAATAAATAGGTCTTTAGTATCCTGGCCCTGTAGTCAAGTAAATATATTTTAAGGAACCTGGCCCTATAGTCATGTAAACAGGCCTTAAGTATCCTGGCCATGTAGTTAAGTAAACATGTCGTAAGGGTCCTGGCCCAGTAGTCAAGTAAACAAGTTTTAAATATCCTGTCCATGTAGTCAAGTAAACAGGTCTTAATGATCCTGGCCATGTAGTCAAATAAACATGTCGTAAGTATCCAGGCCATGTATTCAAGTAAATAGGTATTAAGGATCCAGGCCCTGTAGTCAAGTAAATAATTCCTAAGGACGCTGGCCCTGAGGTCAAGTAAACATGTCTTAAGGATCCTGGACATGTAGTCAAGTAAACTGGTCGTAAGGATCTTGGCCATGTAGTCAAGTAAATAGGTCTTAAGAATCCTGGCTCTGTAGTCCAGTAAATAGTTCTTAAGGATTTTGACCTGTAGTCAAGTAAACATGTCTTAAGTATCCTGGCCATGTAGTCAAGTAAACAGGTGGTAAGGATCCTGGGCAGGTAGTCAAGTAAATAGTTCTTAATGATCCTGGCCCTGAAGTAAAGTAAAGAGGACTTAAGTATCCTGGCCCTGTAGTCAAGTAAACAGGTCTTAAGGATCCTGGCCATGTAGTCAAGTAAAAAGTAGTAAGGATCCTACCCATGTAGTAAAGCAAATAGTTCTTAAGGATCCTGGCCTTGTAGTCAAGTAAATAAGTCTTAAGGATCGTGGACCTGTAGTCAAGTAAACAAGTCTTAAACATCCTGGCCTTGTATTCATGTAAATATGGCGTAAGTATCCTAGGTCGTAAGGATCCTGGCCATGTAGTCAAGTAAATAGGTCTTAGAAATCCTGAACCTTTAGTCAAGTAAATAGGTCTTAAGGACGCTGGCACTGTAGTCAAGTAAACAAGTCGTAAGTATCTTGGCCATGTATTCAAGTAAAGAGGACGTAAGGATAATGACCTTGAAGTCAAATAAATAAGTCATAAGGATCCTGGCCCTGTAGTCAAATAATTAGGTCTTTAGGATCCTGGCCCTGTAGTCAAGTAAACAGGTCTCAATTATCCTGGCCATGTAGTCAAGTAAACAGGTCGTGAGGATCCTGGCCATGTATTCAAGTAAATAGGACTTAAGGGTCCTGGCCCTGTAGTCAAGTAAATAGGTCTTTAATATCCAGGCCGGTAGTCAATTAAACAGGTCTTAAAGATCCTGGCCATGTATTTAAGTAAACAGGTCGTAAAGATCCTGACCATGTAGTCAAGTAAATTGGTCTTAAGTATCCTGATCCTGTAGTCAAGTAAATAGGTTTTAAGTATCCTGGCCCTGTAGTCAAGTTAACAGGTCTTAAGGATTCTGTCCATGTAGTCAAGTAAACAGGTCGCAGGAACCTGGCAATGTAATCAAGTAAATAGGTCTTAAGAATCCTGGCCATGTATTCAAGTAAATAGGACTTAAGGATCCCGGCCCCATAGTCAAGTAAACAGCTCTTAAGGACCTTGGCCATGTAGTCAAGTAAACAGGTCGTAAAAATCCTGGCCATGTAGTCAAATAAATAGGTCTTAAGTATCCTGGCCATGTATTCAAGTAAATAGGTCTCAATGATCTTGGCCCTGTATTCAAGTAAACAGGTATTAAGGATCCTGGCCATGTAATCAAGTAAACAGGTCATAAGGATCCTGGCCATGTAGTAAAGTAAATAGGTCTTAAGGGTACTGGCCCTGTAGTTAATTAAATAGGTCTTAGAGATCCGGGCCCTGTAGTCAAGTAAACAGGTCTTAATGATCCTGGCCATGTAGTCAAGTAAACAGGTCGACAGTATCCTGGCCATGTAGTCCAGTAAATAGGTCTTAAGGATACTTGCCCTGTAGTCAAGTAAATAGGTCTTAAGGTTCATGGCCCTGTAGTCAAGTAAACAAGGCTTAATGATCCTGGCCATGTAGTCAAGTAAGGATGTTTTAAGGATCTTGGTCATGTAGTCAAGTAATCAGGTCGTAAGTATCCAGGCCATGTAGTCAAATAAATATGTCTTAAGGATCCCGGCCCTGTAGTCCAGTATATGGGTATTAAATTATTCTGACCATGTAGTCAATTAAACAGGTCGTAAGTATCCTTGCCCTGTAGTCAAGTAAATAGGTCTAATGGATCCTGGACTTTAATCAATTAAACAGGTCTTAAGGATCCTGACCATGTATTCAAGTAAACAGGTCGTAAGGATCCTGATCCGGTAGTCAAGTAAATAGGTCTTAAGTATCCTGGCCCTGTAGTCAAGTAAAGGGGTCTTAAGTATCCTGGTCCTGTATTCAAATAAACAAGGTCTTAAGAATCCTGGCCATGTAGTCAATTAAACAGGTCGTAAGGATCCTGGCCATGAAGTCAAGTAAATAGGTCTTAAGGATCCTGGCCCTGTAGTCAAATAAATAGTTCTTAAATATCCTGTCCTGTAGTCAAGTAAACAGGTCTTAAATATCCTGACCATGTAGTTAAGTAATCAGGTCGTAAGGATCCTGGCCATGTAGTCAAGTAAATATGTCTTAAGGATCCTGGCACTGTAGTCATGTAAACGGGACTTAAGGATCCTGGCCATGTAGTCAAGTTAACAGTTCGTAAAGCTCCTGACCATGTAGTCAAGTAAATATGTCTTAAGGATACTGGCCCTGTAGTCAAGTAAATATAGCTTAAGGAACCTGGTCCTATAGTCAAATAAATAGGTCTTAAGGATCCTGGCCTTGTAGTCAAGTAAATAGGTCTTAAGGATCGTGGACCTGTAGTCAAGTAAACAAGTCTTAAACATCCTGGCCTTGTATTCATGTAAATATGGCGTAAGTATCCTGGCCATGTAGTAAAGTAAATAGGTCTTAAGGATCCTGGTCCTGTAGTCAAGTAAATAATTCTTAAGTATCCTGGCCCAGTAGTCAAATAAATAGGTCTTAAGGATCCTGGCCATGTAATCAAGTAAACAGGTCGTAAGGATCCTTACCATGTAGTCAAGTTAATAGGTCNGTAAATAATTCTTAAGTATCCTGGCCCAGTAGTCAAATAAATAGGTCTTAAGGATCCTGGCCATGTAATCAAGTAAACAGGTCGTATGGATCCTTACCAAGTAGTCAAGTTAATAGGTCATAAGTATCCTGGCCCTGTTGTCAAGTAAATAGTTCTTAAGGATTCTGGCCTTCTAGTCAAGTAAACATATCTTAAGGATCCTGGCCATGTAGTCAAGTAAACAGATCGTAAGGATCCTGGCCATGTACTCTATTAAATAGGTCTAAGGATCCTGGTCCTGTAGTCAATAAATAGGTCATAAGGATCCTGGCTCTCTAATCAAGTAAACAGGTCTTAAGGATCCTGGTAATGTAGTCAAGTAAACAGGTCGTAGGGATCCTGGCCATGTAGTCAAATATATAAGATCTTAAGGATCCTGGCCCTGTAGTCAAGTAAACAGGTCTTAAGAATTTAAGCAATGTAGCCAAGTAAACAGGTCGAAAGGATCCTGGCCATATATTCAAGTAAATTGGTCTTAAGGATCCTGGCCATGAAGTAAAGTAAACAGCTCCTAAGGATCCTGGCCATGTATTCAAGTAAAGAGGTTTTAAGGATCCTGGCCCTGTAGTCAAGTAAATAGATTTTAAAGATCTGTGCCCTGTAGGCAAGTAAACAGCCTTCAAGTATCCTGGCCATGTAGTCAAGTAAACATGTCGTAAGGGTCCTGGCCCTGTAGTCAAGTAAACAAGTCTTAAATATCCTGTCCAATGTAGTCAAGTAAACAGGTCTTAATGATCCTGGCCATGTACTAAAATAAATAGTTCTTAAGGATTCTGGTCCTGTAGTCAATAAATAGGTCATAAGGATCCTGGCCCTGTAATCAAGTAAAAAGTTCTAAAGTATCATGGCCATGTATTTATGTAAAGAGTTCGTAAGGATCCAAGCGATATAGTTAAGTAAATAGGTCTTAAAGATCCTGGCCCTTTAGTCAAGTAACAGGTCGTAAGTATTTAAGCCATGTAGCCAAGTAAACAGGTCGTAAGAATCCTGGCCATGTATTCAAATAAATAGGTCTTAAGGATCCTGGTCATATAGTAAATTAAACAGGTCCTAAGGATCCTGGTCATGTAGTCAAGTAAATAGGTCTTAAGGATCCTGGCCATGTAGTAAAGTAAAACAGGTCTTAAGTATCCTGGCCATGTAGTCAAGTAAATAGTCTTAAGGATTCTGGCCCTGTAGTCAAGTAAATAAGTCTTAAACATCCTGGCCAGTAGTCAATTAAACAGGTCTTAAGGATTCTGGCCATGTAGTCAAGTAAATAGGTCTTAAGGATCATGGCCCTGTCGTTAAGTAAACAGAACTTAAGGATCCCAACCATGTAATCAAGTAAACAGTTGCTAAAGAATATTGGCCATGTAGTCAAGTAAATAGGTCTTAAACATCCTAGACCCTTTAGTCAAGTAAATAGGTATTTAGGATGCTGGCCCTGTAGTCTAATATACAGGGCTTAAGGATCCTGGCCATGTAGTCAAGTAAAGAGGTCGTTAGGATAATGGCCATGAAGTCAAATAAATAAATTTTAAGTATCCTGGCCCTGTAGTCAAATAATTAGGTATTTAGTATCCTGGCCCTGTATTAAAGAAAACAGGTCTTAAGGATCCTGGTAATATAGTCAAGTAAACAGGTTGTAGGGATCCTGGCCATGTAGTCAAGTATATAGATCTTAAGGATCCTGGCCCTGTAGTGAAGTAAATAGGTCTTAAGGATCCTGGCCCTGTAAACAATAAACAAATCTTAAGAATCCTTGCCACGTAATCAAGTAAAGAGGTCGTAAGGATCCTGGCCATGTAGTCAAGTAAATAGGTCTTAGAAATCCTGAACCTTTAGTCAAGTAAATAGGTACTTAAGGACGCAGGCACTGTAGTTAAGTAAACAAGTCGTAAGTATCTTGGCCATGTAGTCAAGTAAAGAGGTCGTAAGTATAATGACCTTGAAGTCAAATAAATAAGTCTTAAGGATCCTGGCCCTGTAGTCTAATAATTAGGTCTTTAGGATCCTGGCCCTGTAGTCAAGTAAACAATTCTCAATTATCCTGGCCATGTAGTCAAGTAAACAGGTCGTGAGGACCCTGGCCATGTATTCAAGTAAATAGGACTTAAGGGTCCTGGCCCTGTAGTCAAGTAAATAGGTCTTAAGTATCCTGGCCCTGTAGTCAAGTAAAGGGGTCTTAAGTATCCTGGTCCTGTATTCAAATAAACAGGTCTTAAGAATCCTGGCCCTGTAGTCAAGTTAACAGGTCTTAAGGATTCTGGCCATGTAGTCAAGTAAACAGGTCGCAAGAACCTGGCAATGTAATCAAGTAAATAGGTCTTAAGGATCCCGGCACCGTAGTCAAGTAAACAGGTCTTAATGACCTTGGCCATGTAGTCAAGTAAACAGGTTGTATGGATCCTGGTCATGTAGTCAAGTAAATGTATCTTAATGATTCTGGCCCTGTAGTTAACTAAACAGGTCTTAAGGATCCTGGCCATGTAGTCAAGTACACAGGTCGTAAGGATCCTGGCCATGTAGACAAGTAAATAGTTCTTAATAATCCTGGCCATATAGTCAATAAAATAGGTCTTAAGGATCCCGACCCTGTAGTCAAGTAAACAGCTCTTAGGGACCTTTGCCATGTAGTCAAGTAAACAGGTCGTAAAAATCCTGGCCATGTAGTCAAGTAAATAGGTCTTAAGTATCCTGGCCATGTATTCAAGTAAATAGGTCTCAATTATCTTGGCCCTGTATTCAAGTAAATATGTATTAAGGATCCTGACCAAGTAGTCAAGTAAACAGGTCGACAGGATCCTTGCCATGTAGTATATTAAATAGGTTTTAAGAATCTTGGCCCTGTAGTCAAGTAAATAGGTCTTAAGTGTACTGGCCCTGTAGTCAAGTAAACAGGTCGTCAGGATCCAGGCCATGTAGTTAAGTAAACAGGTCTTAAGCATCCTGGCCCTGTAGTCAAGTAAATAAGTGCTAAGTATCCTGGTCATGTAGTCAAGTAAACAAGTCGTAAGGATCCTGGCCATTTAGTCAAGTAAACATGTCATAAGGATCATGGCCATGTAGTCAAGTCTATTGGCATTAAGGATCCTGGACCTGTAGTCAAGTAAATAAGTCTTAATGACGATGGCCCCGTAGTCAAGTAAGAGGTCTTAAGGATCCTGGCCATGTAGTCAAGTAATTAGGTCTTAAGAATCCTGGCCCTGTAGTCAAGTAAATAGGTCTTAAAGATCCTTGCCATGTATTCAAGTAAACAGGTCTTAAGGATCCTGGCCATGAAGTCATGTAAATAAGACTTAAGGAACCTGGCCATGTAGTCAAGTAAATATGTTTTAAGGATCCTGTCCCTGTAGTCAATTTAAAAGGTCGTAAGGATCCTGGTCATGTAGTCAAGTAAATATGTCTTAATGATCCTGGCCCTGTAGTCAAGTAATCAGGTCTTAAGGATCCTGGCCATGTTGTCAAGTAAATAGGTCTTAAGGATCCTGCCCCTGTAGTCAAGTAAACAGGTCTTAAAGAACCTGGCAATGTGGTCAAGTAAATAGGTCTTAGGAATCCTGGCCATGTAGTCAAGTAAATAGGTCTTAATGATCCCGGCCCCGTAGTCAAGTAAACAGGTCTAAATTACCTTGGCCATGTAGTCAAGTAAACAAGTCGTAAGGATCTTTGTCATGTAGTCAAGTAAATATGTCTTAATGATCCTGGCCCTGAAGACAAGTATATAGTTCTTAAGGATTTGGACCTGTAGTAAAGTAAACAGGTCTTAAGTATCCTGAACATGTAGTCAAGTAAATAGGTTTAAAGGATCCAGGACCTTTATTCAAGTAAATAATTCTTTAGGACGCTGGCCCTGTAGTCAAATAAACAGATCTTAAGGATCCTGGCCATGTATTCAAGTAAATAGGTCTTAATGATACTTGCCCTGTTGTCAAGTAAATAGGACTTAAGGATCCTGGCCCTGTAGTCAAATAAATTGGTCTTAGATATCCGGGCCCTGTAGTCAAGTAAACAGGTCTTAATGATCCTGGCCATGTAGTCAAGTAAACAGGTCGAGAGTATCCTGGCTATGTAGTCCAGTAAATAGGTCTTAAGGATACTGGCCCTGTAGTCAAGTAAATATGTCTTGAGGATCATGGCCCTGTAGTCGAGTAAACAAGGCTTAATAATCCTGGCCATGTAGTCAATTAAAGATGTTTTAAGGATCCTGGTCATGTAGTCAAGTAATCAGTCCGTAAGTATCCAGGCCATGTAGTCAAATAAATATGTCTTAAGGATCCCGGCCCTGTAGTCCAGTATATGGGTATTATGGATTCTGACCATGTAGTCAATTAAACAGGTCGTAAGTATCCTGGCCCTGTAGTCAAGTAAATAGGTCTAAAGGAACCTGGACTTTAATCAAGTAAACAGGTCTTAAGGATCCTGACCATGTATTCAAGTAAACAGGTCGTAAGGATCCTGATCCGCTAGTCAAGTAAATAGGTCTTAAGGATCCTGGCCCTGTAGTCGAGTAAATGGGTCTTAAGGATCCTGGTCCTGTATTCAAGTAAACAGGTCTTAAGAATCCTGGCCATGTAGTCAATTAAACAGGTCGTAAAGATCCTGGCCATGAAGTCAAGTAAATAGGTCTTAAGGATCCTGGCCCTGTAGTCAAATAAATAGATCTTAAATATCCTGGCCTGTAGTCAAGTAAACAGGTCTTAAATATCCTGACCATGTAGTTAAGTAAACAGGTCGTAAGGATCCTGGTCATGTAGTCATGTAAATATATCTTAATGATCCTTGCCCTGTAGTCAAGTAAATAGGTCTTAAGAATCCTGGCCATGTAGTCAAGTAAACAGGTCTTAAGATTCCTGGCCATGTAGTCAAGTAAACAGGTCTTAAGGATCCTGGTCATGTAGTCAAGTAATCATGTCGTAAGGATCTAGGCCATGTAGTCAAATAAATATATCTTATGGATCCCGGCACTGTAGTCAAGTAAATAGGTATTAAGGATCCTGGCCTTGTAGTTAAGTAAACAGATCTTAAGGATCCTGTGTATGTAATTAATTAAACAGTTCGTAATAATATTGGCCATGTAGTCAACTAAATAGTACTTAATGATCCTGACCATGTATTCAAATAAATAGGTCTTAAGTATCCTGGCCCTGTAGTCAAGTAAACAGGGCTTAAGGATCCATGGCCATGTAGTCAAGAAAACATGTCGTAAGGATCCTGGCCATGTAGCCAAGTAAATAGCTCCTAAGGATCCTGGCCCTATAATCAAGTAAATAGGTCTTAAGTATCCTGGCCCTGTATTCAAGTAAAGAGGTCTTAAGAATCCTGGCCATGTAGTCAAGAAAACACGTCGTAAGGATCCTGGCCATGTAGTCTAGTAAATAGATCTTAAGGATCCTGTCCCAGTAATCAAGTAAATAAATCTTAAAAATCCTGTCGCTGTAGTCAAGTAAACAGGTCTTAATGATCCTGGCCATGTAGTAAAGTAAACAGGTCTTAATGATCCTGGCCATGTAGTAAAGTAAACAGGTCGTAAGGATCCTGGCCATGTAGTCAAGTAAACAGGTCGTAAGGATCCTGGCCGTTTAGTCAAGTAAATATGTCGTAAGTATCCTGGCCTTGTAGTCAAGTCTATTGGTCTTAAGGATCCTGGACCTGTAGTCAAGTAAATAAGTCATAATGACGATGGCTCTGTAGACAAATAACAGGTCTTAAGGATCCTGGCCATGTAGTCTAGTAAACAGGTCGTATATATCCTGGCCATGTAGTCAAGTAAATAGTTCTTAAGGATACTGGCCCTGTAGTCAAGTAAACAGGTCTTAAGGATCCTGGTCATGTAGTCAAGTAAATAGTTCGTAAGGATCCTGGCAATGTAGTCAAGTAAATATTTCTAAGAATTTAGCCCTGTAGTCAAGTATATATGTCTTAAGGATCCTGGCCTTGTAGTCAATAAATAATTCTTAGGAATTCTAGCCCTGAAGTCAAGTAAACAGGTTTTAAAGATCCTGGCCACGTAGTCAAGTAAACAGTTCGTAAGAATCCTGTCCATGTGGTTAAGTAAATAGGTTTTAAGGATCCTGGGCCTCTAGTCAAGTAAATAGGTCTTAATGATCCTGGCACTGTAGTCAAGTAAACCTGTCTTAAATATCCTGGGCATATAGTCAATTAAACCAGTCGTAAGGATCTTGGCCCTGTATTCAAATAAACAGGTCTTAAGGTTCCTAGCCATGTAGTCATGTAAACAGCTCATAAGGATCTTGGCCATGTAGTCAAGTAAATAAATCTTAAGGATACTTGCCCTGTAGTCAAGTAAATAGGTCGTAAGGATCCTGGCCATGTAGTCAATTAAATAGTTCTTAAGGATCCTGGCCCTATAGTCAAATAAATATGTCTTAAGGATCCTGGCCCTGTAGTTAAAAAAAACAGGTTTTAAGGATACTGGCCATGTAGTCAAGTAAATAGGTCTTAATGATCCTGGCCCTGTAGTAAAGTAAATATGTCTTAAGGATCCTGGCCATTGAGTCAAGTAAACAGTCGTAAGGATCCTGGCCATCTAGTCATGTATATAGGCCTTAGGGATCTTGGCCCTGTAGTCAAGTAAATAGGTCTTAAGTATTCTGTCCCTGTAGCCAAATAAATAGTTCTTAATGATCCTGGCCCTGTAGTCAAGTAAACAGGTCTTAAGGATCCTGGCCATGTAGTCAAGTAAATAGGTCTTAAGGATCCTGACCTTGTAGTCAAGTAAATAGGTCTTAAAGATCCTGGCCCTGTAGTCAAGTAAACATGTCATAAGCATCCAGGCCATTGAGTCAAGTAAACAGGTCGTAAGGATCCTGGCCATGTAGTCAATTAAATAAGTCTCTAGGATTCTGGCCCTGTAGTCAATTAAATAAGTCTTAAGGGTCCTGGCCATGTAGTCAAATAAACCGGTCGTAAGGATCCTGGCCATGTAGTCAAGTAAAAAGCTTTTAAGAATCTTGGCCCTGTAGTCAAGTAAATAGGTTTTAAGTATCATTGCCCTGTAGTTAATTAGATAGGTCTTAAGGATCCTGGACGTGTAGTCAAGTAAACATGTCTTTAGGATCCTGGCCATGTAGTCAATTAAACTGGTCGTAAGGATTCTGGCCATGTAGTCAAGTAAATAGGTCTTAATGATCCTGACCATGTAGACAAGTAAATAGTTCTTAAGGATCCTGGTCCTGTAGTAAAGTAAACAGGCCTTAAGGATACTGATCATGTAGTCGAGTAAACAGGTCTTAAGGATCCTGGCCATGTAGTCAAGTAAATAAGTCTTAAAGATCCTGTCCCTGTAGTCAAGTAAATAAGTCTAAAGGATCCTGGACCTGTAGTCAAGTAAACAGATCTTAAGGATCCTGGCCCTGTAGTCAAGTAAACAAGTCTTAAGGATCCTGGCCTTGTAGTCAAATAAACAGGTCGTAAGGATCCTGGCAATCTATTAAAGTAAGTAGGTCGTAAGGATCCTGGCCCTGTAGTCAAGTAAATAGATCTTAAGGATTCTGGCCTAGTAGTCAAGTAAAGCGTTCTTAAGGATACTGGCTATGTAATCATGTTAACAGGTCAAAGGATCCTGGCCATTTAGTCAAATAAACAAGTCGTAAGTTTCCTGGTAATGTAGTCAAGTTAACAGTTCGTAAGGATCCTGGGCAGTATTCAAGTAACAGGTCGTAAGGATCCTGACGTTGTAGTCAAATAATTAGGTCTTAACGATCCTGGCCCTGTAGTCAAGTAAACAGGTCTTAAAATCCTGACAATATAGTCAAGTAAACAGGTCATAAGGATCCTGGCCATGTAGTCAAATAAATATGTCTTAAGGATACTTGCCCTGTAGTCAAGTAAATAGGATTTAAAGTTCCTGGCCCTGTAGTCAAGTAAACAGGTATTAAGGATACTGACTATGTAGTCAATTAAACAGGTCTTAAGGATCTTGGTAATGTAGTCAAATTAAAAGATCTTAAGTATTCTGGCCCTGTAGTCAATTAAACACGTCTTAAGGATACTGGCCATGTAGTCAAGTAAACAAGTCATAAGGACCCTAGCCTAATAGTCGAGTAAATTGGTCGTAAGAATTCTAGCCTAGTAGTAAAGTAAATAGGTCTTAGTAACGTGGCCCTGTAGTCAAGTAAATAGGTTTTAAGTATCCTGGCCCTGTAGTCAAGTAAACATGTCTTATGGATCCTGGCCATGTTGTAAAGTAAAGAGATCGTAAGGATCCTGTCCATGTAGTCAAGTAAATAAGTGTTTAGGATCCAGGCCATGTAGTCAAGTAAATAGGTCTTAAGTATCCTGGCCCTGTAGTCAAGTAAACAGGTCCTAAGGATCCTGGCCATGTAGTCAAGTAAATAGGTCTTAAGGATCCTGGTAATGAAGTCAAGTAGATAGTTTTTAAGGTTCCTAGCCATGTAAGCAAGTAATTACGTCTTAAGGATCTTTGCCCGGTAGTCAAGTAAACAGGTCTGAAAGATCCTGGCTATGAAGCCAAGTAAACATGTCATAAAGATTCTGGCCCTGTAGTCAATTAAATACGTCTTAAGTATCCTGGCCCTGTAGTCAAGAAATATGTCTTAAGGATCCTGGCCCTGTAGATAAGTAAACAGGTCTTAAGGATCCTGGCCATGAAGTCAAGTAAACAGGTCGTAAGGATCCTGGCGATGTAGTCAAGTAAATATGTCTTAAGGATCCTGGTCCTGTATTCACGTTAAATGGTCTTAAGGATGCTGGCCATGTATTCAAGTAAACAGGTCGTAAGGATCCTGGCCATGTAGTCATGTAAATAGGTCTTAAGAATACAGGCCTTGTAGTCAAGTATTTAGGTCTTAAGGATCCTGGCGCGGTAGTCAAGTAAACAGATTGTAAGGATCCAGCCCATGTAGTCAAGTAAATAGTTCTTAAAGATCCTTGCCCTGTATTCAAGTAAATAAGTCTTATGGATCCTGGACCTGTAGTCAAGTAAACATGTGTTAAGGATCCTGGCCATGTAGTCAAGTAAACAGGTCTAAGGATCCTGTCTCTGTAGTCATGTAAATATGTCTTAAGTAACCTGGCCCTGTAATCAAGTAAACATGTCTTATGGATCCTGGCCATGTAGTTAAGTAAACAGGTCATAATTATCCTGGCCATGTAGTCAAGTAAATAGTTCTTAAGGATCCTGGCCCTGTAATCAAGTAAATAGGTATTAAGGATATTGGCCCTGTAGTCAAGTAAATAGGTCTTAAGTATCCTGGCCCTGTAGTCAAGTAGACATGACTTAAGGATCCTGGCCATGTAGTCAAGAAACATGTCGTAAGTATCTTGGCCATGTAGTCAAGTAAATAGGTCTGAAGTATCCTGGCCGTGTAGTCAAATAAATAGGTCTTAATTATCCTGGCCCTATATTCAAGTAAACATTTATTAAGGATCCTGGCAATGTAGTCAAGAAACAGGACGTAAGGTACCTGGCCATGTAGTCAATTAAACAGGTCGTAATTATCCTTGCCATGTATTCAAGTAAATAGGTCTTAAGTATCCTGGCCCTGTAGTCAAGTAAATAGGTATTAATGATTTTGTGCCTTAAGTCAAGTAAACAGGTATTAAGGATCCTGGCCAAGTAGACAATTAAATAGGTTTTAAGGATCCTGGCCCTGTAGTCAAGTAAATAGGTCTTAAGGATCTTGGCCCTGTAGGGAATTAAACAGGTCTTAAGAATCCTGGCCATGTAATCAAGTAAAATGTAAGGATCCTGGCCGTGTAGTAAAATAAATAAGTCTTAGGTATCCTGACCCTGTATTCAAGTAAATAGGTCTTAAGGATCCTGGCCCTTTAGTCAAGTAAACAGGTCTTAAGCGTCCTGGCCATGTAGTCAAGTAAATAGGTCGTAAGGATACTGGCCATGTAGTCAAGTAAAAGATCTTAAGGATACTGGGTCTGTAGTCAAGTAAATAGGTCTTAATGATTTTGGCCATGTAGTCAATTAAACAGGTCATATGGATCCTGGCTATGTAGTCAAGTAAACAGGTCGTAAGAATCCCGGCCATGTAGTCAAGTATAAAGATCTTATGGATCCTGGTTTGTAGTCAAGTAAACAGGTATTTAGGATCCTGGCCATGTAGTCAAGTAAACCGGTCGTAAGGATCCTGGCCATGTATTCAATTAAATAGATCTTAAGTATCCTGAGCGTTAGTCATTTAAATAGGTCTTAAGGATCCTGGCCCTGTATTCAAGTAAACAGGTATTAAGTATCCTGGCCATGTAGTCAAGTAAAGAGGTCGTAAGGATCCTGGCCATGTAGTCAAGTAAATATGTCTTAGGGATCCTAGCCCTATAGTCAAGTAAATAGATCAAAACGATCCTGCCCCTGTAGTCAAGTAAATATGTCTAAAGGATCCTGGCCATGTATTCAAGGAAACAGTTCTTAAGGATCCTTGCCATGTATTCAAGTAAATAAGTCTTAAGGATCTTGGCCCTGTAGTCAAGTAAATAGGTCTTAAGGATCCTGGCTTTATAGTAAAGTTAATAAGTATTAATGATCCTGGACATATAGTAAAATAAAAGTTTCGTAAGGATCCTGGCCATGTAGTCAATTAAATAGGTCTTAAGGATCTTGGCCCCGTATTCAAGTAAATAATTCTTAAGGATCCTGGCCCTGTCGTCAAGTAAATAGAACTTAAGTATCCTGACCCTGTAGTCAAGTAAACAAGACTTAAGTATCCTGGACATGTAGTAAAGTTAACAGCTCAAAAGTATCGTGGCCATGTAGTCAAGTAAATAGGTCTTAAGGATCATGGCCCTGTAGTCAAGTAAACAGGTCTTAAGGCTCCTAGCCCTTTAATCAAGTAAACAATTAGTAAGGATCCTGGCCAAATAGTCGCGTAAATATTTTAAATGATCCTGGCCTTGTACTCAAGTGAATAGATCTTAAGTATCCTGGCTATGTAGTCAAGTAAACAGGACGTAAGTATCCTGGCCATGTAGTCAAGTAAACATGTCGTAAGGATCCTGGCAATGTAGTCAAGTAAACAGTATGTAAGAATCCTGGCCATCTAGTTAAGTAAACAGGTCCTAAGATTACTGGCATATAGTCAATTCAATATATCTTAAGGATCCTGGCCGTATTGTCAAGTAAATTGGGCTTAAAGATCCTGGCCCAGTAAAAAAGTAAACAGGTCCTGAGGATTCTGGCAATGTAGTCAATTAAAGAGGTCGTAAGGATCCTGTTCATGTAGTCTAGTAAACAGATCGTAAGTATCCTGACCATATATTCAAGTAAATAAGTCTTTAGGATCCTGGCCTTGTAGTCAAGTAAATAGGTCTAAAGGATCCAGGCCATGTTGTCAAGTAAACAGGTCATAAGGATCCTGACCATGTAGTCAACTAAATAGATTTTAAGGATACTAGCCCTGTAGTCTAATAATAATTATTAAGTATCCTGGCAATGTAGTCAAGTAAACAGGTCTTAAGGATCATGCCCATATATTCAAGTAAACAGGTCTTAAGGATCCTGAAGTCAAGTAAACAGGTGTTAAGGATCCTGGCCATATAATCAAGTCAATAGGTATTAAGGATCCTGGACCTGTAGTCATGTAAATAAATCTTAAGTATCCTGGCCCTCTATTCAAGTAAACAGGTCTTAAGGATCCTGGACATGTAGTCATGTAAAAAGGTCGTAAGGATCCTGGCCATGTAGTCAAGTAAACCGGTCTTAAGAATACTTGCTATGTAGTCAAGTAAAAATGTCAAAGTACCCTGGCCATCTAGTCAATTAAACAGGTCGTAAAAATATTGGCCAAGTAGTCAAGTAAATAGGTCTTAAGTATACTGTCCCAATAGTCAAGTAAATATGTCTTAAGGATCCTGGCATTGTATTCGAGTAAACAGGCCTTAAGGATCATGGCCATGTAGTCAAATAAACAGGTCGTAAGGATCCTGGCCATGTATTAAAGAGAATAGGTCTTAAGGATCCTGGCCTTGTAGTCAAGTAAATAGGTCTTAAGGATCCTGACTCTGTAGTCAAGTAAACAGGTCTTAAATATCCTGGCCATTTAGTCAAGTAAACAGGTCATAACGATCCTGGTCATGTAGTCAAATAAATAGGTCTTAAGGATACTGGCCCTGTAGTCAAGTAAACAGGAGTTAAGGATACTGCCTATGTAGTCAATTAAACAGGTCTTAAGGATCCTGGTAAAGTAGTCAAGTAAACGGGTCGTAATTATCATGGCCATGTAGTCAAATAAATAGGTCTCAAGGATCCTGGCCCTGTATTCAAGTAAATAGGTTTTAAAGATCCTGGCTATGTAGTCAAGTAAACCGGTCGTAAGGATCCTGACCATCTAGTCAAGTAAACAAGTCGTAAGGATCCTGGCCATGTATTCAAGTAAATAGGTCTTAAAGATCATGACACTGTAGTCAAGTAAATAGGTCTTAAGGATCCTGCCCTGTAGTCAAGTAAACATGTCTTAAGTATCCTGGCCATGTAGTCAATAAAACAGGTTGTAAGGATCCTGGCCATGTAGTCAAGAAAATAGGTTAAAGATCCTGACCCTGTAGTCAATTGAATAGGTCATAAGGAACCTGGCACTTTAGTCAAGTAAATAGGTTTTACGTATCCTTGCCCTGTAGTCAAGTAATCAGGTCTTAAGTATCCTGGCTATGTAGTCAAGTAAACAGGTCTTAAGGATCTTGGCCATGTAGTCAAGTAAACAGGTCTTTAGGATCTTGACCATGTAGTCAAGTAAATAGGTCTTAAGGATCCTGGCCCTGTATTCAATTAAATATATCTTAAGGATACTGGCCATGTAGTCAACTAAATAAGTCTTAAGGAGCCTTGCCCTATAGTCAAGTAAACAGGTCTAAAGGATCCTGGCCATGTAGTCTAGTAAGCCGGCCGTAAGGATCCTGGCCATGTAGTCAAGTAAATAGGTCTTAAGAATCCTGATCATGTATTCAAGTAAAGAAGTCTTACGGATCCTGGCCATGTAGTCAAGTAAACAGGTCGTAAGAATCCAGGCCATGTACTCAAGTAAATAGGTCTTAAGGATCCTGGCCCTATAGTCAAGTAAATATGTTTAAGTATCCTGGCCTTGTAGTCAAGTAAACAGGTCTTAAGGATACTGGCCATGTATTCAAGTAAACAGGTCCTAAGGATCATCGCCATGTAGTCAAGTAAATAGGTCTTAAGGATCCTGGCCCTGTAGTCAGGTAAATAATTTCTTAAGAATCCTAGCCCTGTAGTCAAATAAACAGTTCTTAAGGATCCTTGAAATGTATTCAAGTAAACAGATCGTAAGAATCTTTGCCATGTAGTCAAGTAAATAGGTCTTAAGTATCCTGGCCCTGTAGTCAAGTAAACAGGTCTCAAAAATCCTGGTCATGTAGTCAAGTAAACAGTTAGGTTCCTGGCCATGTAATCAAGTAAATAGGTCTTAAGAATACGGACCCTGTAGTCAAGTAAATAGGTCTTAAGGTTCCTGGCCCTGTAGTCAAATAAACAAGTCTTAAGGATCCTGGCCATGTAGTCAAGTAAACAGTTCGTAAGGATCCTGGCCATGTAAAGTCAAGTAAATAGGTCTTAGGAATTCTGGCCCTGTATTCAAGTAAACAGGTCTTAAATATCCTGGCCATGTAGTCAAGTAAACAGTTAGGATCCTGGCCATGTAGTCAAGTAAATAGGTCTTAAGAATGCGGACCCTGTAGTCAAGTAAATAGGTCTTAAGGTTCCTTGCCCTGTAGTCAAATAAATAAGTCTTAAGGATCCTGGCCATGTAGTCAAGTAAACACTTCGTAAGGATCCTGGCCATGTAGTCATGTATATAGGGCTTAAGGATCCTGGCCCTGTAGTCAAGTAAATAGATCTTAAGGATAGTATACCTGTAATCAAGTAAACAGGTCTTAAGGAATCCTGGCCATGTAGTCAATTAAACAGGTCGTATGAATCCTGGCCATGTGTTTAAGTAAACAAGTCGTAAGGATCCTGGCCATGTATTCAAGTAAACAGGTCGTAATTATCCTGGACATGTAGTCAAGTAAATAGGTCTTAAGGATCCTGGCCCTGTAGTCAAGTATATAGGTCTTAAGGATCATGGCTCTCTAGTCAAGTAAACATGTCATACTTATTCTGTCCATGTAGTCAAGTAAATAGGTTTTAAGGATCCTGGCCCTCTAGTCAAATAAATAGGTCTTAAGGATCCTGGCCCTGTAGTGAAATAAACAGGTCTTAAGGATCCTGTTCATGTAGTCACGTAAACAGGTCGTAAGGGTCCTGGCCATGTAGTTAGGTAAATAGGTCTTAAGGATCCTGGCCCTGTAGTCAAGTAAATAAGTCTTAAGGATCCTAGCCCTGTATTCAAGTAAACAATTCTTAAGGATCTTGGCCATGTATTAAAGTATACAGTAAGGATCCTGGCCATGTAGTCAAGTAAATAGCTCTTAAGGATCCTGAATCTGTAGTCAAGTAAATAAATCTTAAGGATCCTGGCCCTGGAGTCAATTAAACAGGTCTTAAGGATCCTGGCCATGTAATTAAGTGAACAGGTCTTAAGGATCCTGGCCATGTATTCAAGTAAATATGTCATACGGATCATGGCCCTGTAGTCAAGTAAATAGGTCTTAAGAATTCTGGCCCAGTAGTCAAAAAAGAGCTCCTAAATATCCTGGCAATGTAGCCAAGTAAAATGGTCGTAATGATCATTGGCCATGTAGTCAAGTAAATAGGTCTTAAGGAACCTGGCCCTGTAGTCAAGTAAATAGGTAATAAGGATCTTGGACATGTAGTCAAGTAAACAGGTCTTAAGGATCCTGGTCATGTAGTCAAGTAAACAGGTCGTAAGGATCCTGGCAACGTAATCAAGTAAATAGGTCTTAATGTTCCTTGTCATATAGTCAAGTAAATAGATCTAAAGTATCCTGGCCCTGTAGTCAAGTAAACAGTTCTCAAGGATCCTGTTCTTGTAGTCAAGTAAACAGGTCGTAAGGATACTGGCCTTGTAGTCAGGTAAATAGGTCTTAAGGATCCAACACTTAAGTCAAGTAAATAGGTTTTAAGGATACTGGCCCCTAGTCAAATAACAGGTCTTAAGGAACCTGGCCATGTAGTGAAGTAAACAGGGCGTAAAGATTCAGGCCATGTAGTAACGTAAATAGTTCTTAAGGATCCTGGCCCTGTAGTGAAGTAAATAGGTCTTAAAGATCCTGGCCCTGGAGTCAATAGAACAGAGTTTAAGGATCCAGGCCAAGTAGTCAAGTAAACATGTCTTAAGGATCCTGGCAATGTAGTCAAATAAATAGGTCGTAAGGATCCTGGCCATGTATTCAAGTAAATAAGTCTTAATGATCCTGGCCCTGTATTCAAGTAAATAGGTCTTAAGGAGTTTGGACATGTATATTCAAGTAAACAGGTCTTAAGAATCCTGCCATGTATTCAAGTAAAGAGGTCTTAAGGATCCTGGCCCTGTAGTCATGTAACAATGTCTTAATTATCCCTGCCCTGTAATCAAGTAAACAGGTCTTAAGTATCACTGGCCATGTAGTCAAGTAAATAATTCTTAAGGATCCTGGCCCTGTAGTCAAGTAAATAGGTCTTAAGGATCTTGGACATGTATATTCAAGTAAATAGGTCTTAAGAATCCTGGCCATGTAATCAAGTAAATAGTTCTAAGGATCCTGGCCACGTAGTCAAGTAAATAAATCTTAAGGATCCTGGCCCTGTAGTCAAGTTAATATGTCTTAAGGATATTTGCCCTGTAGTCAAGTAAACAGGTCTTAAGGATACTGGCTATGTAGTCAAGTAAACAGGTCGTAAGGATCCTGGCCATGTAGTCAAGTAAAAAGTAATAAGGATCCTGGCCATGTAGTCAAGTAAATAGGTCTTAAGGATCTTGGCCCTGTAGTAAATTAATAGGGCTTAAGGATCCTGGCTCTGTAATCAAGTAAACAGGTCTTAAGTATCCTGGACATGTAGTCAAGTAAACAGGTAATAAGGATCCTGGACAAGTAGTCAAGTAAATAGGTCTTAAGGATCCTGGCCATGTTGTCAATTAAATATGTCTTAAGGATCCTTGCCTTGTATTCAATTAAATAGTTCTGAAGGATTCTTGTCCCTGTAGTCAAGTAAACATGTCTTAAGGATCCTGGACATGTAGTCAAATAAACAGGTCGTAAGGATCCTGGCCATGTAGTCAAGTAGATAGGTTTTAAGGATCCTGGCAATGTAGTAAAGTATATAGTTTTTAAGTATCCTTGCCCTGAGTTCAAGTTAATAGGTCTTAAGGATCATGTTCCTGTAGTCAATTAAACAGGTCATAAGTATCCTGGCCATGTAGTCAAGTATACATATCTTAAGGATCCTGGCTATGTAGTCAAGTAAACATGTAGTAATGATCCGTGCCATGTATTCAAGTAAATATGTCTTACGGATCATGGCCCTGTAGTCAAGTAAATAGGTCTTAAGAATTCTGGCCCAGTAGTCAAAAAAGAGCTCCTAAAGATCCTGGCAATGTAGCCAAGTAAAATGGTCGTAATGATCATTGGCCATGTAGTTAAGTAAATAGGTCTTAAGGATCCTGGCCCTGTAGTCAATTAAATATGTGTTAATGATCCTGGCCATATAGTCAAGTAAACAGGTCGTAAGGATCCTGGCCATGTATTCAAGTAAATAGATCTTAAGTATCCTGGCCTTGTAGTAAATAAATAGATCTTAATGATCTTGGCCCTGTAGTCAAGTAAAGAGTTCTTAAGGATTCTGGCCTTTTAGTCAAGTAAACAGGTCGTAAGGATCCTGGCCATGTAGTCAAGTAAATAGGTCTTAAGGATCCTGGCCCTGTAGTAAAGTAAATAATGTCTTAAAGAACCTGGCCCTGTAGTCATGTAAACAGGTCTTAAGGATCCTGTCCATGTAGTCAAGTAAACAGGTCGTAAGTATCCTGGCCATGTATCAAGTAAATATGTCTTAAAGATCCTGGCCCTGTAGTCAAGTAAAAAGGTCTTAAGGATCCTGGCCCTGTATTCAAGTAAAAAGGCCTTAAGGTTTCTTGGCCCTCTAGTCAAGTAAACAAGTCTTAAGTATCCTCGAAATGTATTCAAGTTAACAGGTCGTAAGGATCCTGGCCATGTTGTCAAGTAAATAGATCTTAAGGATCCTTGCCTTGTATTCAATTAAATAGTTCTGAAGGATTCTTGTCCCTGTAGTCAAGTAAACATGTCTTAAGGATCCTAGGCCATGTAGTCAAGTAAACAGGTCATAAGGATCCTGGCCATGTAGTCAAGTAGATAGGTTTTAAGGATCCTGGCAATGTAGTAAAGTATATAGTTTTGAAGTATCCTTGCCCTGAGTTCAAGTTAATAGGTCTTAAGGATCATGTTCCTGTAGTCAATTAAACAGGTCTTAAGGATCCTGGCCAAGTAGTCAAGTAAACAGGTCGTAAGGATCCTGGCCATGTAGTCAAGTAAATAGGTCTTAAGGATCCTGGCCATGTTGTCAAGTAAATAGGTCTTAAGGATCCTTGCCTTGTATTCAATTAAATAGTTCTTAAGGATTCTTGTCCCTGTAGTCAAGTAAACATGTCTTAAAGATCCTGGCCATGTAGAAAGTAAATAGGTCTTAATTATCCTGGCCATGTAGTCAAGTAAACAGGTCGTAAGGATCGTGGCCCTCTAGTCAAGTAAATATGTCTTAAGGATCCTGGCCCTGTAGTCAAGTAAATAAGTCTTAAGGATCCTGGCCCTGTAGTCAAGTAAACAGGTCGTAAGGATCCTGGCCATGTAGTCAAGTAAATAGTTATTAAGGATCGTGGCCATGTTGTCAATTAAATAGGTCTTAAGGAGTCTGGCCCTTTTGTCAATTAAACATGTCTTAAGGATCCTGGCCACGTAGTCAAGTAAACAGATCGTAAGGATCCTGGCCATGTAGTCAAGTAAATAGGTCTTAGGGATCTTGGCCATGTAGTCAAGTAAACAGGTCGTAAATATCCTGACCATGTAGTCAAGTAAACAGTTCTTAATGATCCTGTCTATGTAGTCAAGTAAATAGGTTATAGGGATCCTGGCCATGTAGTCATGTAAACACGTCATAAGGATCCTGGCCATGTAGTCAAGTAAATATGTCTTAATTATCCTGGCCCTGTAGTCAAGTAAATAGTTCTTAATGAACCTGGACCTTTAGTCATGTTAATACGTCTTAAGGATCCTGGCCCTGTAGTCAAGTAAACAGTTCTTAAGTATCCTGGCTATGTAGTCAAGTAAACAGGTCTTAAGGATCCTGGCCCTCTAGTCAAGTAAATAGGTATTAAGGATCCTGGCCTTATAGTCAAATGAACAGGTCTTAAAGATCCTGGTCATATAGTACAGTAAACAGGTCTTAAGGATCCTGGCCATGTAGTCAAGTAAACAGGTCGTAAAGATTCTGGCCATGTAGTCAAGAAAATAGGTCTTAAGGATCGTGCACCTCTAGTCAAGTAAATAGGTCTTAAGGATAATGGCTCTGTTTTCAAATAAACAGGTCTTAAGGATCCTGCCATATAATCAAGTAAACTGTTCGTAAGGATCCTGGACATGTAGTCAAGTAAAAAGCTCGTAAAGATCCTGGCTATGTAGTCAAGAAAATAGGTCTTAAAGATCCTGGCAGAGTAGTCAAGTAAATAGGTCTTAGGTATCCTAGCCCTGTAGTCAAGTAAACAAGTATTAAGGATCCTGGCCATGTAGTCAAGTAAAATGGTCGTAAGGATAATTCCCCTTTAAACAAGTAAATATATCTTAAGGATCCTGGCCCTTTAGTTAAGTAAATAATATTTAAGGATCCTGGCCCTGTATTCAAGTAAACAGTTGTTAAGGATACTGGCTATGTAGTCAAGTGAACAGGTCTTAAAGATCCTGGTCATGTAGTCAAGTAAAGAGTTCTTAAGAATTCTCGCCCTGTAGTCAAGTAAACATGTCTTAAGGATCCTGGCCATGTATTCAAGTAAACAGGTCTTAAAGATCCTGGTCATGTAGTCAAGTAAAATGGTCTTAAGAATCCTGGCCATGTAGTCAAGTAAATAAGTCCTAAGGATTCTGGCCATGTATTCAAGAATATATGTCCTAAGAATTCTGGACATATAGTCAAGTAAATAGGTCCTAAGGATCCTGGCCTTGTAGTCAATTAATAAGGTCTTAAGGATCCCGGCCCTGTAGTCAAGTAAACAAGTCTTAAGGATCTTGTCTATGTAGTCAAGTAAATACGTCTTAAGGATCCTGGCCATGTAGTCAAGTAAATAGGTCTTAAGGATGCTGGCCCTGTAGTAAAGTAAACAGGTCTTAAGAATCCTGCCCCTGTAGTCAAGTAAACAATTCTTAAGGATCCTGGCCATGTAGTCAATTTAACAGGTCTTAAGAATCCTGGCCATTTAGTCAAGTAAATAGGTCTTAATGATACTGGCCCTGTAATCAAGTAAACTGGTCGTAAATTACCTGGCCATGTAGTCATGTAAATAGGTCTGAAGGATACTGGCACTGTAGTCAAGTAAACAGTCCTTAAGTATCCTGGCCATTTAGTCAAGTGAACAGGTCTTAAAAATCCTGGTTATGTAGTCAAGTAAAGAGGTCTTAATGATCCTGGCCCTGTAGTCAAGTAAACAGGTCTTGATGATCCTGACCCGGTAGTCAAGTAAACAGGTTTTAAAGAATCTGGCCATGTAGTCAAATAAACATGACGTAAGGATCTTGGCCATGTATTCAAGTAAATAGGTCTAAAGAATCCTGCCCCTGTAGTTAAGTTAATATGTCTTAAGTATTCTGGCCCTGTAGTCAAGTGACTGGTCTTAAGGATCCTGGCCATTTAGTCAAGTAAACAGGTCGTAAGTATCCTGGCCATGTAGTCAAGTAAATAGGTCTTAAGGATCTTGGACCTTTAGTAAAGTAAATAGGTCTTAAGGATCCTAGCCATGTAGTGAATTTAACCTGTCATAAGGATCTTGGACATGTAGTTAAGTAAACATGTAAGGATCCTGGCCATGTAGTCAAGTAAACAGGTCGTAAGTATACTGGTCCTGTAGTCAAGTAAATAGGTTTCAATGACCCTGGCCGTGTAGTCAAGTAAATAGGTCTTAAGGATTCTGGCCCTGTAGTCACGTAAACAGGTCTCAACGATTTTTTCCTTGTATTCAAGTAAACATGTCGTAAGGATCATGGCCATGTAGTCAAGTTAATAGGTCTTAAGTATCCTGGCCCTATATTTAATTAAATAGGTCTTTAGATTCCTGACCCTGTAGTGAAGTAAACAGGTCTTAAGGATCCTGGCCATGTAGTCAATTTAACAGGTCGAAAGATTCCTGGCCATGGAGTCAAGTAAACAGGTCGTAAGGATACTGGCCATATAGTCAAGTAAACAGTTCTTAAGGATCCTGGCCATGTAGTCAAGTAAAGAGTTCGTAAAGATCCTTGCCATGTAGTCAAGTAAAATGCTCTTAAAGATCCTGGCCATGTAGTCAAATAAATAGGTCCTAAGGATTCTGGACATATAATCTTGTAAAAACGTCCTAAGGATCCTGGCCTTGTAATCAATTAAATAGGTCTTAAGGATCCCGGCCCTGTAGTCAAGTAAACAGGTCTTAAAAATCTTGGCTATGTAGTCAAGTAAATAGGTCTTAAGGATCCTGGCGATGTAGCTTATTAAATAGGTCTTAAGGATTTTGGCCTTTTGTCAATTAAATAGGTACTAAGGATCCCGGCCCTATAGTAGAGTAAAAAGTTCTTAAGGATCCTGGCCCTGTATTCAAGTAACCAGGTCTTAAGTATCTTGGCTATGTAGTCAAGTAAACAGGTCGTAAAGATCCTGGCCATGTAGTCAAGTAAACAGGTCTTAAGGATCCTGTATATGTAGTCAAGTAAATAGGTCGTAAGGATCCTGGCCATGTAGTAAAGTAAACACGTCGTAAGAATCCTGGCCATGTAGTCAAGTAAATAAGTCTTAATGATCCTGGCCCTGTAGTCAACTAATTAAGTCTTAATGATCGTGGACCTTTAGTCAAGTTAATAGGTCTTAAGGATCCTGGCCCTGTAGTCAAGTAAACAATTCTTAAGGATCCTGGCCATGTAGTCAAGTAAACACGTCGTAAGAATCCTGGCCCTGTAGTTAAGTAAATAGGTATTAAGGATCCTGGCCATGTAGTCAAGTAAATAGGTCTTAAGGATCCTGGACCTTTAGTCAAGTTAATAGGTCATAAGGATCCTGGCCATGTAGTCAACTAAACAGGTCCTAAGGATCCTGCCCATGTAGTCAATTAAACATTTCTTAAGGATCCTGGCCCTGTAGTCAAGTAAATAGGTATTAAGGATCCTGGCCTTGTAGTCAAGTAAATATGTCTTAAGGATCCTGGCCCTGTAGTCAAGTAAACAGGTATTAAGGATCCTGACCATGTAGTCAAGTAAACAGGTTGTAAAGATCCTGGCCATGTAGTCAAGAAAATAGGTCTTAAGGATCGTGCCCCTGTAGACAAGTAAATAGATCTTATAAATCCTGCCCCTGTTTTCAAATAAACAGGTCTTAAGGATCCTGGCCATGTAATCAAATAAACTGGTCTTAAGGATCCTGGCCATGTAGTCAAGTAAATATGTCTTAAAGATCCTGCCCTGTATTCAAGTAAACAGGTCTCATGGATCCTGGCCCTGTAGTCGAGTAAACAGGTCTTAATGATCCTGGCCATGTAGTCAAGTAAACAGGTCGTAAGGATCCTGGCCATGTAGTCAAGTAAATAGAGCTTAACGATCCTGGCCCTGTAGTCAAATTAATAAGTCTTAAGGATTCTAACTTTGTAGTCAAGTAAATAGGTTTTAAGTATCCTTGCCATGTAGTCAATTAAACAGGTAATAAACATCCTGGCCATGTGGTCAATTAAATAGGTATTAAAGATCCTGGCCCTGTAGTCAAGTTATAGGTCTTAAGGTTCCTGGCCCTGCAGTCAAGTAAACAGGTCTTAAGGATTCTGGCCATGTAGTCAAGTAAACAATTCGTAAGGATTTTTGACATGTAGTCAAGTAAATAAGTCTTAAGTATTCAGGCCATGTAGTCAAGTAAACAGTTCGTAAGTATCCTGGCCCTGTAGTCAAGTAAATAGGTTTCAAGGATCCTGGCCATGTAGTCAAGTAAATAAGTCTTAAGGATTCTGGCCGTGTAGTCAAGTAAACAGGTCTCAAGGATTTTTACCTTGTATTCCAGTAAACAGGTGGTAAGGATCCTGGCCATGTAGTCAAATTAATAGGTCTTAAGTATCCTGGCCCTGTATTCAAGTAAATAGGTCTTTAGAATCCTGGCCCTGTAGTGAAGTAAACAGGTCTTAAGGATCCTTGCCATGCATTCAATTTAACAGGTCGAAAGGATCCTGGCCATGGAGTAAAGTAAACAGGTCGTAAGGATACTGGCCATGTAGTCAAGTAAACATGTCTTAAGGATCCTGGCCATGTATTCAAGTAAACAGGTCGTAAAGATCCTTGTCATGTAGTCAAGTAAAATGGTCTTAAGAATCCTGGCCATGTAGTCAAGTAAATAAGTCCTAAGGATTCTGGCCATGTAGTCAAGTAAATAGGTCTTAATGATCCTGGCTCTGTAGTAAAGTAAACAGGTCTTAAGAATCCTGCCTCTGTAGTCAAGTAAACAATTCTTAAGGATCTTGGTCATGTAGTCAAGTAAATATGTCTTATGGATCCTGGCCATGTAGTCAAGTAAATATGTCTTAAGGATCTTTGCCCTGTATTCATGTAAACAGGTCTTAAGTATCCTGGCTATTTAGTCAAGTAAACAGGTGTTAAGGATCCTAGCCATTTAGTCACGTAAATAGGTCCTGAGGATCCTGGCCCTGTATTCAAATAAATAAGTATTAAGTATACTTGCCCTGTAGTCAAGTAAAGAGTTCTTAAGGAACCTGGCCATGTATCAAGTAAACAGGTCGTAAGGATCCTGGTAATGTAGACAAGTGTGCTGGTCGTAAGAATCCTGGCCCTGTAGTCAAGTAAAGAGTTCTTAAGAATCCTGGCCCTGAAGTCAAGTAAACAGGTCTTAATGATCCTGTCCATGTATTCAAGTTAATAGGTCTTAATGATCCTGGCCATGTAGTCAAGTAAATAGTTCTTAAGGATCCTGGCCCTATAGTCAAGTAAACAGGTCTTAAGCATCCTGGCCATGAAGTCAAGTAAATAGGTCAGAAGGATCCTGGCCATATAGTCAAGTAAATAAGTCTTAATGATCCTAGCCCTATAATCAAGTAAACAGTTCCTAAGGAATCTGGCCATGTAGACAAGTAATTAGGTCTTAAGTATCCTTACCCTTTAGTCAAGTAAATAGGTCTTGAATATCCTGGCCCTGTAGTCAAGTAAACAGGACTTAAGTATCCTGGCCATGTAGTCTAGTAAACAGGTCGTAAGGATTCTGGCCATGTAGTCAATATATAGGTCTTAAGAATCCTGGCCCTGTAGTCAAGTAAATAGGTCTTAAGGATCCTGACCATGTAGTTAAGTAAATAAATTTTAAGGATCCTGGCCATGTAGTCAAGTAAACAGGTCGTAAGGATACTCGCTATGTAGTCAAGTAAATAGGTCTAAAGGATCCTGGCCCTGTAGTCAAGTAAATAGGTCTTAGGTATACTAGTCATGTAGTCAAGTAAATAGGTCTTAAGGAACCTGGCCTTATAGTCAAGTAAACAGGTCTTAAGGTTCAGGCCATGTAGTCAAGTAAACAGCATTTAAGGATCTGGCCTTGTATTTAAGTAAATAGGTCTTAAGGATCCTGGACATGTAGTCAAGTAAGTAGGTCTTAAGGATCCTGGCCCTGTAGTCAAGTAAATAGGTCTAAGGATCCTGGCCCTGTAGTCAAGTAAATATGTCTTAAAGATCCTGCCCTGTATTCAAGTAAACAGGTCTCATGGATCCTGGCCCTGTAGTCGAGTAAACAGGTCTTAATGATCCTGGCCATGTAGTCAAGTAAACAGGTCGTAAGGTTCCTGGCCATGTAGTCTAGTAAATAGGTCATAAGTATCTGGGCCCTGTAGTCAAGTATATAGGTTGTAAGGTTCCTGGACCTGTAGTCAAGTAAACAGGTCTTAAGGATCCTGGCCATATAGTCAAGTAAACAGTTTGTAAGGAACCTGGCCCGGTAGTCAAAATATGGGTCTTAACGATCCTGGCCCTGTAGTCAAGTAAAGAATTCTTAATGATCCTGGCCATGTTGTCTAGTAAACAGGTCTTAAGGATACTGGCCATGTAGTCAAGTAAAGAAGTCTTAATCATCCTGGCCATGTAGTCAAGTAAATAGGATAAGGATCCTGGCACTGTAGTCATGTAAATAACTCTTAAGAATCCTGGCCCTGTAGTCAAGTAAACAGGTCTTAAGTATCCTGGCCCAGTAGTCATGTAAATATGTCTAAAGTATACTGGCCCTGTAGTCAAGTAAACAGGTCTTAATGATCCTGGCTATGTAGTCAAATAAATAGATCTTAAGGATACTGGCCCTATAATCAAGTAAATAATTCTTATTGATTCTGGACCTGTAGTCAAATAAACATGTCTTAAGGATCCTGGCCATGTAGTTAAGAAAACTGGTCCTAAGGATCCTAGCCCTGTAGTCAAGTAAATATGTCTTATGGATCCTGTTCCTGTAGTCAAGTAAACAGGTCTTAAGGATCCTTGCCCTGTGCTCAATTAAATCGGTCTTAAGGATCCTGGCCATGTAGTCAAGTTTACATGTCTTAAAGAACCTGCCCATATAGACAAGAAAACAGATTTTAAGGATCCTAGCCCTTTAGTCATATAATTAGGTCTTAAAGATCCTAGCACTCTAGTCATATAAACAGGTCTTAAGGTATACTGGACATGTAGTCAAATAAAGAGGTCGTAAGTATCCTTGCCATTTAGTCAAGTAAATATGTCATAAGAATCCTGACATTATAGTCAAGTAAATATATCTTAAGGATTTAGCCCTGTAGTCAAGTAAACAAGTCTTAAGGATCCTTGCCATGTAGTCAAGTAAACAGGTCGTAAGGATCCTGGCCATGTAGTCAAGTAAATAGGTTTTAAGAATCCTGTTCCTGTTGTCAAGTAAATAGGTGTTAGGGATTCCTGCCTTCCAGTCAAGTAAACAGGTCTTAAGGATTCTGGTCATGTAGTCAAGTAAACAGGTCGTAAGAAATCTGGCCCTGTAGTCAAGTTAACAAGTCTTAATGATCCTGGCCCTATAGTCAAGTAAACAGGTCGTAAGTATACTTGCCATGTAGTCAAGTAAACAGGTCATTAATATCCTGGCCCTGTATTCAATAAACAGGTCGTAAGGAAACTAACCATGTAGTCAAGTAAATAGATGTTTAGGATCCTGGCCCTATAGTCAAGTTAACATATCGTGAGGATTTTGTCCATGTAATCAAGTAAATAGGTCTTAAGGATCCTGGCCCTATAGTCAAGTAAATAGGTCTTAAGGATCTTAGCCCTGTAGTCAAGTAAACAGGTCATAAAGATCCTGACCCTGTAGTTAAGTAAACAGGTCGTAAGTATACTGACCATGTAGTCAAGTTATTAGGTCTTAAGGATCCTAGCCCTGTAGTTATTTAAACAGGTTTTAAGGATCCTGGCCATGTAGTCAAGTAAAGAGGTCGTAAAGATCCTGGCCATGTAGTCAAGTAAATAGGTCTGAAGGATCCTGGCTCTGTAGTCAAGTAAATAGGTCTTAATGATACTGGCCCTGTAGTCAAGTAAACAGGACTTAAGGATCCTAGCCATATAGTCAAGTAAACGGGTCGTATTGATCCTGGCCATGTAGTCAAGTAAATAGGTCTAAAGAATCTTGGCCCTGTAGTCAAGTCAATAGGTCTTAATGATCCTGGCCCTGTAGTCACGTTAACAGTTCTTACGGATGCTGGCCATGTATTGAAGTAAACAGTTCGTAAGGATCCTGGCCATGGAGTCAATTAAATAGGTCTTAAGAATCCTGGAACTGTAGTCAAGTAAATAGGTCTTAAGGATCCTGGCCATGTAGTTTAGTAATCAAGTTTTAAGGATCCTGGCCATGTAGTCAAGTAAACAGTTTGTAAGGATCCTCGCCATGTAGTCAGGTAAATAGTTATTAAGGATCCTGGCCATCTAGTCTATTAAATAAGTGTTAAGTATACTGACCCTTTAATCAAGTTAACAGGTCTTAAGTATCCTGGACATGTAGTTAAGTAAACGGGTCATATGAATCCTGGCATTGTAGTCAAGTAAATAGGTCTTAAGGATCTTGGCCCTGTAGTCAAGTAAATAGGTCTTAAAAATCCTTGCCCTGTAGTCAAGTAAACAGGTCTTAACGATCCTGGCCATGTAGTCAAGTAAACAGATCGTAAGGATCCTGGCCATGTAGTCACGTAAATAGTTCTTAAGTATCAAGGCCCTGTAGTCAAGTAAATAGTACTGTATTATCCTGGCCCTGTAGTCAAGTAAACAGGTCTAAATGATTCTGATCATGTAGTCAAGTAAGCTGGTCGTAGGATCCTGGCCCTGTAGTCAAGTAAATAGTTCTTATATTCTGGCCCTGTAGTCAAGTAAACAGGTCTTAATGATCCTGTCCATGTATTCAAGTAAATAGGTCTTAAGGATCCTGGCCATGTAGTCAAGTAAATAGGTCTTAAGGATCCTGGCCCTATAGTCAAGTAAACAGGTCTTAAGGATCCTGGCCATGTAATCAAGTAAATAGGTCAGAAGGATCCTGGCCATGTATCAAGTAAACAGGTTGTAAGGATCCTGGTCATATAGTCACGTAAATAAGTCTTAAGGATCCTGGCCCTGTAGTCAAATAAATAGGTCTCTTAAACATCCTCGCCCTCTATTAAAGTATACAGGTCTTAAGGATCCTGTCCATGTAGTCAAGTAAACAGGTCTTAAAGATCCTGGCCATGTAGTCAAGTAAATATGTCATAAGGATCCTGGTCATATAGTCAAGTAAATATATCTTAAGGATCCTGGCCCTATAGTCAAGTAAACATGTCTTAAGAATCCTAGCCATGTAGTCAAGTAAACTCTTCGTAAGGATCCTGGCCATGTAGTAAAGTAAATTGGTCTTAAGGATCTTGGTCTTGTAGTCAAATAAATAGGTATTAATAATATTGGCCATGTAGTTAATTAAACACGTTGTAAGGATCCTGGCCATATAGTCACGTAAATAGGTCTTAATGATCCTGGCCATGTAATCAATTAAATAGGTCTTAAGGATTCTAGCCCTATTATCAAGTAAACAGGTCCTAAGGATCCTGGCCATGTAGTCATGTAAATAGGTCTTATGGATCCTGTCCATGTAGTCAAGTAAATATGTCTAAAGGAACTTGGCCCTGTAGTCAGTAAACAGGTCTTAAGTATCCTGGCTATGTAGTCAAGTAAACAGTTGTTAAGGATCCTGGCCATGTTGTCAAGTAAAGGGGTCGTAAGGATCCTGGCCATGTTGTCAAATAAATAGGTCATAAGGATCCTGGCCATGTAGTCAATTAAACAGGTCGTAAGGATCCTGGCCATGTAGTCAAGTAAATAGATTTTAAGAATCCTGGCCCTGTAGTCAAGTAAACGAGTATTAATGATCCTGCCCATGTAGTCAAGTAAACAGGACGTAAGGATCCTGGCCATGTAGTCAAGTAAATATGTTCAGGATCCTGGCCCTGAAGTAATGTAAATAGGTCTTAAGGATCCTGGCCTTGTAGTCAAGTAAACCGGTCTGAAAGATCCTGGCCATGTAATCAAGTAAAGATGTCGTAAGGATCCGGGCCATGTAGTCAAGTAAATAGGTCTTAAGGATCCTGGCCCTGTAGTCAAGTAAATAGGTTCAGGATCCTAGCCTGTAACAATGTAAATAGGTCTTTAGAATCCTGGCCCTGTAGTCAAGTAAACAGGTCTTAAGGATCCTAGCAATGTAGTCAAGTAAACAGGTCGTAAGTATCCTGGTCCTGTAGTCAAATAAACAAGTCTTAAGGATCATGACCATGTATTCAATTAAACAGATCTTAAGGATCCTGGCCCTGTAGTCAAGTAAAAAGGTCTTAAGTATCCTGGCCATGTATTCATGTCAACAGGTCGTAACGATCCTGGCCATGTAGTCAAGTTCATAAGTATCCTGGCCTTGTAGTCAAGTTAATAGGTCTTAAGGATCCTGTTTCTGTTGTCAATAAATAGGTCTTAAGTATCCTGGTCCTGTAGTCAAATAAACAAGTCTTAAGGATCATGACCATGTATTCAAGTAAACAGATCTTAAAGATCCAGGCCATGTAGTCAAATAAACAGGTCGTAAGTATCCTGGCCATGTATTAAAGAAAATAGGTCTTAAGTATCCTCGCCATGTAGTCAAGTAAACAGGTCATAAGGATCCTTGCCATGTAGTCATATAAATGGGTCTTAGGGATACTGGCCCTGTAGTCAAGTAAATAGGTCTTAAGTTTCCTAGCCCTATAGTCAAGTAAACAGGTGTTAAGGATACTGGATATGTAGTCAATTAAACATGTCTTAAGGATCCTGGTAATGTAGTCAAGTTAACAGTTCGTAAGGATTCTGTCCATCTAGTCAAATAAATATGTCTTAAAAATCCTGGCCCTGTATTCAAGTAAATAGGTTTTAAGTATCCTGGCTATGTAGTCAAGTAAACCGGTCTAAAGAATCCTAGACATCTAGTCCAGTAAACAGGTCGTAAGGATCCTGGCTATGTATTTAAGTAAATAGGCCTTAAGGATCCTGGCCCTGTAGTCAAGTAATTAATTATTCTTAAGGATCTTGGCCCCGTAGTCAAGTAAACATGTCTTAAGGATCCTGGCCATGTAGTCAAGTAAACAAGTCATAAGGATCCTGGCCAAATAATCGAGTAAATAGGTCGTAAGGATCCTGGCCATGTAGTCAAGTAAACAGGTCTTAAGGATCCTGGCCATGTAGTCAAGTAAACAAGTCTTAAGGATCCTGGCCCTGTAGTCAAGTAAACACGTTTTAAGGATCCTGACCCTGTAGTCAAGTAAACCTGTCTTAAGGATCCTGGCCATGTAGTCAAGTAAAGTTGTCCTAAGGATTCTTGCCATGTAGTAAAGTAAATAGATATTAAGGATCCTGGCCACGTATTCAGTTAAATAGGTCTTAAGAATCCAGGCCCTGTATACAAGTAAATAGTTCATAAGGATCCTGGCCCTGTAGTCAATTATATAGTTCTTAAAGATCTTGGCCCTGTAGTCAAGTAAACAGGTCTTAAGGATCCTGGCCATGTAGAAAAGCTAAGTGTTGGTAAGGATCCTGTCCATGTAGTCAACTAAATAGTTCTTAAGAATCCTGGGCCTTTAGTCAAGTAAATAGGACTTAAGGATCCGACCCTGTAGTCACGTAAACATGTCCAAGAATCCTGGCCATGTTTTCAAGTAAACAGATCGTAAGGATCCTGGCCATGTAGTCAAGTAATTAGGTATTAGGGATCATGGCGCTGTAGTTAAGTAAATAGGTCTTAAGAATCCTGGCCCTGTAGTCAAGTAAATAAGTCTTAAGGATTCTGGCCCTGTAGTTAGGTAAACCGGTTTAAATGATACTGTCCATGTAGTCAAGTAATAAGTACGTAAGGTTCCTGGCCATGTAGTAAAGTAAATAGGTCTTAAGGATCATGGCCATGTAGTCAAGTAAACAGGTCTTAAGGATCCTGGCCCTGTAGTCAAGTAAACAGGTCTTAAAGATCCTGGTCATGTAGTAAAGTAAAGAGTTCGTAAGGATCCTGGATATTTTGTCAAATAAATAGGTCTTAAATATCCTGGCCCTGTAGTCAAGTAAATGGGTTTTAAGGATCCTGACCCTGTAGTCAAGTAAACATGTATAAGGATCCTGGCCATGTAGTCAAGTAAAGAGATCGTAATGATCCAGGCCATGTAGTCAAGTAAATACGACTTAAGGATTCTTTCCCTATAGTCAAGTAAATATGTCCTAAAGATCCTGGCTCTGTAGTCAAGTAAAAAGGTCTTAAAGATCCTGGACCGTATTCAAGTAAACATGTTGTAAGTATCCTGGCCATGTAGTCAAGTAAATAGGTCTTAAGGATCCTAGCATGTAGTCAAGTAAATAGGTCTTAAGTATCCTGGCCCTGTAGTCAGGTAATCAGGTCTTAAGGATCCTGGCCATGTAGTCGAGTAAACAGTTCTTAAGTATCATGGCCATATATTCAACTAAATAGGTCTTAAGGATCCTGGTCATGTAGTCAACTTAATAGGTCTTAAGGATCCTGGCCCTGTAGTCAAGTAAACAGTTCTTAAGAATACTGGCCCTGTAGTCAAGTAAACAGATCTTAAGGATTCAGGCGTTGTAGTCAAGTAAATCGGTCTTACGGATCCTAGCCAAGTAGTCAAGTAAACATGTCTAAAGGATCTTGCCCATATAGTTAAGTAAACAGGTCTTAAGGTTCCTGGCCATGTAGTCAAGTAAATAGTGCTTAATTATCCTGGCCATGTAGTCAAGTAAACATGTCATAAGAATCCTGGCCATGTAGTCAAGTAAATAGGTCTTAAGGATCCTGGCACTGTAGTCAAGTAAATAGGTCTTAAGGATCCTGGCCCTGAGGTCAAATAACAGGTCTTATGGATCCTAGCCATTTAGTCAAGTAAAGATTTCGTATTTTTCCTGGCCATGTAGTCAAGTAAATAGGTCTTAAGTATACTGGCCCTGTAGTCAAGTAAATAGGTCTTAAGGATCCTGGCCCTGTAGTCACGTTAACAGGTCTTAAGGATGTTGGTTATGTAGTCAAGTATATAGGAATTAAGGATAGTGGCTATGTTTACTAATAAACAGGTCATAAGTATCGTGTCCAATTAGTCCAGTAAATAGGTCTAAGGATCCCGGCCCTGTAGTCAAGTAAATAGGTCTTAAGAATATTGGCACTGTAGTTAAGTAAACAGTTCTTAAGTATCCTGACAATGTTGTCAAGTAAAGAGGTCGTAGTGATCCTGGCCATGTAGTCAAGTAAATATTTCTTAAGGATCCTGGCCCTGTAAACAGGCAAATAGGTCTTAAGAATCCTCGCGCAGTAGTCAAGTAAATAGGTCTTAAGGATCCTGGTCTTGTAGTCAAGTAAAGAAGTCTTAAGGATCATGGCAATGTAGTCAAGTAAACAGGTCGTTAAGATCCTGGCCATGTAGTCAAGTAAATATGTCTTAAGTTTCCTGGCCCAGTAGTCATCTATGCAGGTCTTAAGGTTCTAGACCATGTAGTCAAGTAAACAGGTTTTAAGGATTCTGGCCATGTATTCAATAAACAGTTTTAAGGATCCTGGCCCTGTAGTCAATAAACAGGTCTTAAGGATCATGCCCATATATTCAAGTAAACATTTCTTAAGGATCCTGGCCATGTAGTCAAGTAAATAGTTCTTAAGTTTCCTGGCTATGTAGTCAAGTAAATTGGTCATAAGGATCCTGGGCCTCTAGTCAAGTAAACAGGTCTTAAGTATCCTGGCAATGTAGTCAAGTAAACAGGTGGTAAGGATCCTGGCCATATAATCATGTCAATAGGTATTAAGGATCCTGGACCTGTAGTCATGTAAATAAGTCTTAAGGATCCTGGCCCTCTAATCAAGTAAACAGGCCTTAAGGATCCTGGACATGTAGTCATGTAAACAGGTCATAAGGATCCTGGCCATGTAGTCAAGGAAATATATCTTAATTTTCCTGACCCACTAGTCAATTAAACAGGTCGTAAGAATCCTGGCCCTGTAGTCAAATAAACAAGTTTTAAAGATCCTGGGCCTGTAGTTAAGTAAACATGTCGTAAGGATACTGGCCATGTAGTCAAGTAAATAGGTCTTAAGGATCCTGCCCCTTTAGTCAAGTAAATAGATCTTAGGATCCTGGCCATGTTGTCAAGTAAATAGGTCTTAAGGATCTTGGGCCTGTAGTCAAGTAAATAGGTCTTAAGAATCTTGGCTCTGTAGTCAAGTAAACAGGTCCTAAGGATACTGGCCATGTATTGAAGTAAACAGGTCTTAAGGATCCGGGCCATGTAGTCAAGTAAATAGATCTTAAGTATCTTGGCCTTGTAGTCAAGTAAAAATGTTTTAAGAATCCTGGTCATGTAGTCAATCAAACATGTCGTAAGGATCCACGCCATGTAGTCAAGTAGTTAGGTCTTAAGGATTCTTGCCCTGCAATCAAGCAAATAGGTCTTAAGTATTCTGGCCATATGGTCAAGTAAACTGGTCTTAATGATCCTGGACATGTAGTCAAGTAAACAGGTCGTAAGTATCTTGGCCATGTAGTCAAGTAAATAGGTCTTAAGGATCCTGTCTCTGTAGTCATGTAAATATGTCTTAAGGATCCTGGCCCTGTAGTCAAGTAAACATGTCTTAAGGATCCTGGCCATGTAGTTAAGTAAACAGGTCGTAATTATCCTGGCCATGGAGTCAAGTAAATAGTTCTTAAGGATCCTGGCCCTGTAATCAAGTAAATAGGTATTAAGGATACCGGCCCTGTAGTCAAGTAAATAGGTCTTAAGTATCCTGAGCCCTGTAGTCAAGTAAACATGTCTTAAGGATCCTGGCCATGTAGGCAAGAAATATGTCTTAAGTATCCTGGCCATGTAGTCAAGTAAATAGGTCTGAAGTATCCTGGCCCTGTATTCAAGTAAACATGTTTTAAGGATCCTGGCAATGTAGTTAAGAAACAGGTCGTAAGGATCCTGGCCATGTAGTCAATTAAACAGTTCGTAATTATCCTTGCCATGTATTCAAGTAAATAGGTTTTAAGTATCCTGGCCCTGTAGTCAAGTAAATAGGTATTAATGATTTTGTGCCTTAAGTCAAGTAAACAGGTATTAAGGATCCTGTCCAAGTAGACAAGTAAATAGGTTTTAAGGACCCTTGCCCTGTAGTCAAGTAAATAGGTCTTAAGGATCCTGGCCCTGTAGGGAATTAAACAGGTCTTAAGAATCCTGGCCATGTAATCAAGTAAAATGTAAGGATCCTGGCCATGTAGTAAAATAAATAAGTCTTAAGGATCCTGACCCTGTATTCAAGTAAAAAGTTCTTAGGATCCTTGCCCTATAGTCAAGTAAACAGGTCTTAAGCGTCCTAGCCATGTAGTCAAGTAAATAGGTCGTAAGGATCCTGGCCATGTAGTCAAGTAAACAGGTCTTAAGGATCCTGGGTCTGTAGTTAGGTATATAGGTCTTAATGATTTTGGCCATGTAGTCAAGTAAACAGGTCATATGGATCCTGGCTATGTAGTCAAGTAAACAGGTCGTAAGAATCCTGGCCATGTAGTCAAGTATAAAGATCTTATGGATCCTGGCCCTGTAGTCTAGTAAACAGGTATTTAGGATCCTGGCCATGTAGTCAAGTAAACAGGTCGTAAGGATCCTGGCCATGTAGTCAATTAAATAGGTCTTAAGTATCCTGACCGTTAGTCATTTAAATAGGTCTTAATGATTCTGGCCATGTAGTCAAGTAAACAGGTCGTAAGGATCCTGGCCATGTAGTCAAGTAAATATGTCTTAGGGATCCTAGCCCTATAGTCAAGTAAATAGATCTTAACGATCCTGCCCCTGTAGTCAAGTAAATAGGTCATAAGGATCCTGGCCCATTATTCAAGTAAACAGGTCGTAAGGATCCTGGCCATGTAGTCAAGTAAATATATCTTAGGGATCCTAGCCCTATAGTCAAGTAAATAGATCTTAACGATCCTATCCCTGTAGTCAAGTAAATAGGTCATAAGAATCCTGGCCCATTAGTCAAGTAAATAGGTCTTAAGGATCCTGGCCCTGTAGTCAAGTAAATAGGTCTAAATGATCCTGGCTATGTATTCAAGGAAACTGTTCTTAAGGATCCTTGCCATGTATTCAAGTAAATCAGTTTTAAGGATCCTGGCCCTGTAGTCAAGTAAATAGTTCTTAAGGATCCTGGCTCTATAGTAAAGTTAATAAGTCTTAATAATCTTGGACATATAGTAAAATAAAAGTTTCGTAAGGATCCTGGCCATGTAGTCAAGTAAATAGGTCTTAAAGATCTTGGCCCCGTAGTCAAGTAAATAATTCTTAAGGATCCTGGCCCTGTCGTCAAGTAAATATAACTTAAGGATCCTGACCCTGTAGTCAAGTAAACAAGACTTAAGTATCCTGGACATATAGTAAAGTTAACAGCTCAAAAGTATCGTGGCCATGTAGTCAAGTAAATAGGTCTTAAGTATCCTGGCCATATAGTCAAGTAAATAGGTCTTAAGGAATCTGTTCCTCTAGTCAAGTAAACAGGTTTTAAGGATCCCTGCCATGTATTCAAGTAAAAAATTCGTAAGGATTCTGTCATGTATTCAAGTAAATAGGTATTATGTATCCAGGCCCTGAAGTCAAGTAAATAAGTCTTAAGAATCATGGCCCTGTAGTCAAGTAAACAGGTCTTAAGGCTCCTAGCCCTTTAATCAAGTAAACAATTCGTAAGGATCCTGGCCAAATAGTCGGGTAAAAATTTTAAAGGATCCTGGCCTTGTACTCAAGTGAATAGATCTTAAGTATCCTGGCTATGTAGTCAAGTAAACAGGACGTAAGTATCCTGGCCATGTATTCAAGTAAACAGGTCGTAAGGATCCTGGCAATGTAGTCAAGTAAACAGTACGTAAGAATCCTGGCAATGTAGTCAAGTAAACAGGTTGTAAGATTCCTGGCATATAGTCAATTCTTATATCTTAAGGATCCTGGCCCTATTGTCAAGTAAATTGGGCTTAATGATCCTGGCCCAGTAGTAAAGTAAACAGGTCCTGAGGATTCTGGCAATGTAGTCAATTAAAGAGTTCGTAAGGATCCTGTTCATGTAGTCTAGTAAACAGATCGTAAGGATCCTGGCCATGTATTCAAGTAAATAGGTCTTTAGGATCCTGGCCTTGTAGTCAAGTAAATAGGTCTAAAGGATCCAGGCCATGTTGTCAAGTAAACAGGTCATAAGTATCCTGACCATGTATTCAACTAAATAGATTTTAAGGTTCCTGGCCCTGTAGTCTAATAATAAGTATTAAGGATCCTGGCAATGTAGTCAAGTAAACAGGTCTTAAGTATCATGCCCATATATGCAAGTAAACAGGTCTTAAGGATCCTGGCCATGTAGTCAAGTAAATATTTCTTAATGTTCTTGGCCATGTAGTCAAGTAAATAGGTCATAAGAATCCTGGGCCTCTAGTCAAGTAAACAGGTTTAAGGATCCTGGCCATGTAGTCAAGTAAACAGGTGTTAAGGATCCTGGCCATATAATCAAGTCAATAGGTATTAAGGATCCTGGACCTGTAGTCATGTAAATAAGTCTTAAGGATCCTTGCTCTCTAGTCAAGTAAACAGGTCTTAAGGATCCTGGACATGTAGTCATGTAAAAAGATCGTAAGGATCCTGGCCATGTAGTCAAGTAAATATGTCTTAATGATCTAGGCCTTGTAGTTAAGTAAATAGGTGTTAAGGATCCTGGCCCTGTAGTCAATTAAACAGGTCTTAAGGATCCTGGCCATATAATCAAGTAAACATGTCGTAAGGATCATTATCATGTAGTGAAGTAAACAGGTCTTAAGGATCCTGGCAATGTAGTCATGTAAACAGGTCTTAAGGATCTTGGCCCTGTAATCAAGTATATAGGTCGTACGGAACTTGGCCATGTAGTCAATAAATAGGTTTTAAGAATCCTGGCCTTGTAGTCAAGTATATAATTCTTAACGATCCTAGCCCTGTAGTCAAGTAAATAGGTTTTAAGGATCCTGGCCCTCTAGTCAAATAAATGGGTCTTAAAGATCCTGGCCCTGTAGTCAAATAAACAGGTCTTAAGGATCCTGGCCATGTAGTCAAGTAAACAGGTCGTAAGGGTCCTGGCCATCTAGTTAAGTACATAGGTCTTAAGGATCCTGGCTCTTTAGTCAAGTAAATAAGTCTTAAGGATCCTAGCCCTGTAGTCAAGTAAACAATTCTTAAGGATCTTGGTCATGTATTAAAGTAATCAGTAAGGATCCTGGCCATGTAGTCAAGTAAATAGCTCTTAAGGATCCTGAATCTGTAGTCAAGTAAATAAACCTTAAGGATCCTGGCCCTGGAGTCAATTAAACAGGTCTTAAGAATCCTGGCCATGTAATTAAGTAAACAGGTCGTAAGGATCCTGGCCATGTAGTCAAGTAAATAGGTCTTAATAATCCTGGCCCTGTAGTCAAGTAAATAGGTCTTAAAGATCCTGGCCCTGTAGTCAAGTAAACAGGTCTAACGGATCCTGGTCTTGTAGTTAAATAAACATGTCGTAAGGATCCTGGACATGTATTCAAGTAAACATGTCGTAAGTATCCTGGCCATGTATTCAAGTAAATAGGTCTTAAGGATCCTAGCCCTGTAGTCAATTAAATAGGTCTTAAGGATCCTGGCCCTGTAGTCAAGTAAACAGTTCTTAAGGATCCTAGACATGTAGTCCAGTAAAGAGGTTGTAAATAATATTCACCCTATTCTGCATCAATTTTTTAAATATTTTTTCAAATGAACCTTTTTTTTATTTTCTCCATGAACAACACCACTGAAGTTTTAAAAAACTTTATTCTTTCCTCTATACACTACTAAATTGATTTCCTTTGTTTTTTTTATTGTTGGGTTGCCATGAACACATTTTCATCAAGAGGA
>CABFWO010004969.1:3219-23023 GCA_902155825.1 Timema genevievae
CCCCCCCCCCCCAACAAAATGATTTGAGAAATTAATTTCTGCTGACTAATAAACTTTATTTCCTGTTGAAGTGCTAATCAAGATAAAATCTAAGTCCATTATCATTTTCTCAGTTCAAGTCAGTTTATAAAAAGTAATATTCCTTGTACATTATGTAATAATAAAAATAAAGAAAATAAATAATAGATGTTTCTTAATATCAGAGTATACGTCTTCAATAACTGTTGGTTGAGTAGTCATATGGTGCTGCTAACAACAAAGACAAAAATTTCTTTAAATCACATTTCCTCGGTTACTTGAATCATATCTTTGATGTGAAAATCATGTGCAGATGGTGTAATGACATGTGAAAATGTAGAAATTATCTTTGTTTGCAAATAAAAGTTAGGCCTAGAAGGTTTAAATATGCTGTTCACTCTTATCATAATTTATATGTCTTTCTTTAGTATTTGGGACAGACCATACATGTATTAGTATAAATAGTAATCATCTTTTGCCATCCAAAAACCTAAATATGTAGGTCTAGAATCAACAAACCTATTAGCTAAATTTAACATGTTTAATTTGATAAATAAAAATACTTTAATCTCAAATAGTCACCAAATCTGAGATGAAGAGGTCAACAACGCCATCTCTTAGAGGAAGCTTTGTAGCATCCCAGGTTAAAGTATTAATTTTACTTCTTTGTTGGCCTTCCATGCTGCTAATGTTTGCTTTTGTCCTCATCACTGCTTTAGGGTGAATATCCCCACATAAATGGAAAGTGAGCGGGAAGGTCAATACTCCCTAAACAAAAATATCACACAATTAAAAGAAAATTTACAATATTTACCAAAGTCTACAATGATTTTGATTATAAGATGAAGATAAATAAGTGTATTTTAATAATGACATAAGTAAACAACCTTTGGGATTGAAACTCTTACTTGCCCTAAAATTGGTTTGTATTGATATGTTCAACATTAATGTTACTTACGATTTAATTAAGCACCAACATTAGTGTTGAGAGATTTATGGGGGGGGGGGAACCAAAAGAAACCGGACTTTTGCTCTAAAAAATTAATTTATTAAGTTTTTTAAAAAATTCTTTCAGTCTCCTTCAAAGTCATCTCCATTAGATGCAATGCACTTGTCCAGTCTCTTTTCCCACTGTTTGAAGCACCTCTGGAACTCGTCCACTTTGATAATATCGTCCAGTGCCCTATGCGAAGCTGTTTTTACAGCCTCCACATCATCATCAAAAAGCTTCCCTTTTAGATTTTTATTCTCATTCTCGGGAACAGAAAAAAGTCGCACGGGGCTAGGTCTGGCAAATACAGAGGGTGGGGAATGATAGCCCAACCCTGAGAGCCCAAATAGCGGTTCACAGACAAGGCCGTGTGTGCAGGGGCGTTGTCATGGTGAAGGAACCAGTCATCTGATCGTCAGAGTTCCGGCGTTTCCTTCGCAAATCCTCCCTCAAACGTCTTAAAACTTCCAAATAAAAGTGCTGATTAACAATCTGACCAGGGGGGACAGTTCCACGAACATCGAAAAAACAATGATCATCGTCTTAGCATTTAACCTCACTTGTCTTGCTTTTTTTGGTCAGGGGGAGTTGGGGGTCTTCCACTGGCTAGACACTTGCTTGGTTTCGGGGTCATATCCGTAACACCAACTCTCATCACCTGTATTGACCTTGGTCAAAAAGTTTGGGTCACTTTCAATCTGATTTTTCAAGTCCTGGCTCAAATTCAGACAAATGGTTTTTTGATCTTGTGTGAGCAGGCGAGGAACAAACTTAGTGGCAACACGTCTCATTTGCAAATCCACAGTCAAAATCCGCTGGCACAAGCTCCAACTCACTCCTGTCTGTTCTGAAATCTCGTCGATTGTGAAACGACGGTCCTTGTTGATTTTTTGACAGATTTTTTCAATGTTTTCGTCGTTTCGAGATAATGAAGGGCGCCCAGAACGAACATGATATTCAACACTCATCTCACCACGTTTAAAAAAAATCATAATTTTGCGTGTTTATTGAACATGGCTAAGTTCAATCCTAAAACAACTACTTGCATCAAGAACAAGAAAACGAAAGAAAAAGGCAAAATCGAACAAGAATCGGTATAAACTTAAAACAATGAAAGATTTGATCTACGATGTTTTTAGGTAAGTATAAGGCCATAGACGGGGGTGAGGTTTTGGGGGTTCAAACCTTCCCCAAAATTTTATGAACAAAATATATATGGCTTTATTTATGGTTCACACAATATCAAAATTAAGATACAAGTACAAATTAGGAAGCTGTGTAACCATAAAAAACACTTCAGAGAGTTTCTAGAGGTGTTTAATATTTAGAATTTGTCCTAGCCTCTGGCAGTTAGGGGGTTATGTTGCCAAAAAAAAAACACTTCAGATAGCTTCTAGAAATGTATATCATTTATTTTTTTAATTCTAGCTTCCAGCAATTGGGGGATGTGTCCACCAACCCTCCAACCCCCCCCGAAATTATTGGCTGGCTACGGCCTTGGGTACGTAATAAACTCATAACAAACGTAAGAGATATATATGTGGCGTATATATCATTTGCTAAATACAATGTAGCTCCCTACTTGATGAAGTTGGTAAGGAACTATATCATTCATCTAAATTCACCACAAAGAGTTTTGGTTTGAATTACGGCTTCCTTAAATATTTACTAATGAATATCAACACACAAACTGCAAAATCATTTTAACTAAGGGAATGTCCGTATAGAGGAGAATACAATTTAATTTATTTAAATTTGTTGAAAAATGACACCTCTTTTTGAATTACAGCTTCAACTCGGAACCCACTATTGTTCGTTGTTCTGGGGCCTGGTTACCAGTGGTTGATAATACTCCATTATTTGATGTCCCGGGGCCTTGTTACCAGTGGTTCATAATATTCTATTGCTTTATGTCCCAGAGCCTTGTTACCACTGGTTCATAATATTCTATTTTATATCCCAGGGCCTTGTTACCACTGGTTCATAATATTATATAGTTTATGTCCCGGGAGCTTGTTACCACCGGTTCATAATCTGCTATTGTTTGATGTCCCAGGCCCTTGTTACCAGTGGTTCATAATATTATATTTTATGTCCCGAGGCCTTCTTACCCCTGGTTCACAATATGCTATTATTTATGTCCTGGGGCCTGGTTATTAGTGGTTCATAATATTCTATTGTTTTATGTCCTGGGGCCTTGTTAACAGTGGTTGAAAATATTCGATTATTTGATACCCCAGTGCCTGGTTGTTATTGGTTCATAATATTCTATTGTTTTATGACCCGGGGCCTGGTTACCAGTGGTTGAAAATATTCCGTTATTTGATATCCCGGTGCCTGGTTACCAGTGGTTCATAGTATTATATTGTTTTATGTCCCGGGGCCTGGTTACCAGTGGTTGAAAATATTCCATTATTTGATATCCCGGTGCCTGGTTACCAGTGGTTCATAGTATTATATTGTTTTATGTCCCAGGTCCTTGTTACTAGTGGTTCATAATATTCCATTATTTGATGTCCTGGGGCCTTGTTACCACTGGTTCATAATCTACTATTGTTTGATGTCCCGGGGCCTGGTTACACGAGTAGGACATGACTTGTACCAACTGGTTGAACTCATGCATATGCGGACAAAATGATCAACAGCCAACTGGTTAACCCAAAAAGACCAACTTAGAAAATTGATGCCTTACTAATGATGATTTTAATCCACAAAATTAGCGTATAAATGAACAGGTAGTAAGACGCGGTGCTAAAAAAATCCACTAAATTGGTTTTTTTTTTCCTTAGCTTCTCACTCCCAGTTTGAGCTATACACAGAATAAGGAATGCAAATGACACATTGAACCATGTGACCACAAATGTGGGTATTTATTAGAGTTATACATTTTATTAAAAAATAATATTTCATAGACTTTACTTGTTATTTCCCGTTTACGATTTTGATGTCAAACACGTTGTTTGTAATGTATTAACGTGTCGGTCAATTGATCAATCCATCTCGACTTTTGTATACCAGTAGGTCCTCTCAAGTCAAACAGTTGTATATCTTATCACATGGTCCTAAACGTGTCGATCACTTGACACACTCAAGCTTTGAATTTTTTTTATTTATTTGGTCAACCAGTTGGCTGTCGATCACTTTGCCTTCTTATGCATAAGCTTGTCGACCAGTTGGTCCTAGTCTTGTAGGCCACTTGACCTACGTGGCATTCAAACATTTTTACAGCTTTTTGGCCGGTTTGTAAGATGCCATTCATGAGCTATATTAATTATTATAATAATAACAATGAAAAGTAATACTTTTTTTTACCACAAATAAAGAACTTAAAAACCTGCTCCGCTACTAACATGGTTTCTAAGGCGTCACTCTCGTCGTAGTCTAGATCGTTAAAGAGAAGGAGATTGGGGTTCGATCCCTGTCAGGTGTACAGAGGGTAGTTTTATTATAAATTGTTTCCCACTCTTTACGCAAATGCGAGTGCACTTCCCCTAAATTCAGTTTTACTAATCCCTAACTAATTAGCGTAATTAGTACATGGGAGTATACCGTGAATGGATAGTAAGACTCGGTGCTAAAATAATAATAAAAGAACCCTTAAACTTTCACCACTCAAATTAGTTCATCAAATTGCCTAGTAATACATTTTTTCTTCTTCTAAGAACACATTTTGTAAATATAGGCCTAATAGTATTCGGTACAATAAATACTTTGCGACACATGTAATAAGTTCATTATTTTAAATTATTAATATTCTATGAATCTTAGTAGCCAGGATTCAAACTCAAGACCACAACTTCCGGGTGAGCCATGCAGTGACCATTCATTGTCTAAATTACTAATAACAGTGAAGTACCTTAGCGGAAAAAAAGAGGTAACGTTATGACAACCCTGTTGTGAACAAGGAGCTGGCAATCCCAGCTTACTTTCCCACTCCACCTGCCCAACCCCTCTTTACAACACAACACCCCCCCTTCAACCTTGTTAAAAATTCCCTCTCAAAATGTTATAGCCTATTCATTCTAGGAGAAGCTTGTTGGACGAATCACCTCAAAGTGTTGGCAAAGTTAAAAGAAATATATATTTGTGTATAGCTTGAAAACTTTTGGTTTTATAAAAATATATTTCAAGAAAAAGATGTTTATTATAAATAGATCCACATGTATGCAATGATAAGTAATTTCATATCTCAAAGACTAAGAGATATAATTAAAAATTATAATTTACGCATCAGACCGAAACCCTTTAAAGTCATTTTGATGGGAATTTGAGAGTAGCCATTTGGTTTATCAAAGTTTAGAAATGAGATTTAATCAAAATCGATAAAGCCAATTTTGATTAAATCAATATTTTCTTTTTCCGCCCTTAAGGAAACTACCCTTAATTTTAGGGTTGGATATCCAATTCCAAAAAATTCCTTGGGGTAAACCTATGAAAAACCTTATACCAAGTTTTAGCCCAATCAGTAAAATAGTTTAGGCTCCAGCCCGAGGTACAGACAGACGGCATTGCGAAAACCACTTTTTAGGGTTCGGGGGGTCATGAGACGTCGACATCCATCAAAATCTTGATTTCAATTTTTTTTAACGATCACAAAACTGTAAGGTAGCAAAAAAGTAAAAATATTTATTGGGTCTGGGTCCCCAAGTGTCAACACTTCATATTAAAATGTCAACTTCCGGTTTAAAATTTTCAACATTTTACTAGGGGTTGCACATCTATGGTTATTGCATTGCTATTAAATTCTCATTTATAAATTTTGACCAATAAAATAAGTAAATATTGACTAGTGAATCTAAAATGATAGAATTAGATTATTGTTGGTCAAACATTTCTCCTAGGAGGTTGAAAGAAAGAGAAATTAACACTTTTTTAGAGACTTAGTCATTTCTCACTCTATGGCATTAGAGAATTAGTGTGATAAAACTTAAGTAGTATCTCTTTACAACTAAAGCTCACAAAATTGTATTAATATACAGTAAAACCTTGGATTGCGAGTAAATTGGTCTGCGAGTGTTTTGTAAGACGAGCAAAAATTTTCAATAAATTTTAACTTGATAAACGAGCGATATCTTGCAATACGAGTAGTACTATGGTTACGCTTTGTCTGCCGAGCAGTGTCATTGGATAGGTTCTTTGTTAACGTCGCACAAAAAGAAAAATATTCCAGTGAGCCAACATATAGCAATGATTCCGTTAGTGACAGTGAAAGTCGACCTAAACAATAACACACCTCTTCCTCTCATCTCTCTCGTCCACCATTAAATTTAATTAATAAATTTGATTACAGTACAGTTACATCTAAATAACGAACATAAAAATGTATTAATAATTTTTAGATTAAATATGTTTGGGTTGTGGGACGAATCATCTGAGTTTTCATTATTTCTTATGGGGAAATTCACTTTAATATACGAGTGCTTTGTATTACGAACACGTTTACGAAACGAATTATGCTCGCAATCTAAGGTTTTACTGTATTTGCAAATATCTCAGAAATTGTTGGTTTTATAAAAATATAATTCACAAAAAAAGTTTATTTTTAATAGTACTACAATTTTGCAATGATAAGTTATTTAGTATCTTAAATATTTGCGAAGAAACGGATATTTCCGCTTTTGTAAAGTACACTAAAAGTCATTTTCATGGGAAAATGAAAATAGCCAATTTATTTATAATCTTATTCAACGTCTAGACATGAATTTTAGTCAAAATCGTTAGGCCCGATTTTGAGAAAATCGACTTTTTCTCTTTTTGCCCTTCAGTAAACTACCCTTAATGTTAGGGTTAGATATCTTATTCCAAAAACCCCTCGGGGCAACCCTAAGAAAACCCTAGATACAAAGTTTTAGCCCAATCGGTAAAATAGTTTAGGCTCTAGTCGGAGGTACAGACAGATAGACGGAAATTCAAAAAACACTTTTTCTGATTCGGGGGGGTCATGAAACGTCGAGATTCAACAAAATCTTGAGTTCAATTTTTTTGACGATCACAATACTTTCTCTACCTGTATGATAGCAAGATGTAAAAAGGTGGGTTTTTTTTACAGGAAGTTTGTTTATGCAATTGTATATATTTGGTCGTTTTCCATTATGAATTCATTAAAAGATACTAAAGTATTGTAAAAAAGTTTCATAGTTTGAATTAGATGTTGTTTTGTTATGTTTAAAGCAATTACCTTACCTCAATTGACAGTGATCCTCCCCCACCAAGTGGATCTACAATGATATCTCCCAAATTTGGGCAACCAAGACGTATCATGCCGTAACAAACTGTTGCGCGCAGCGTAGTTGGACCAAAATGGGTAATGTTGCGATGATGCAGGGACTCTTTGGTAAGTGTCACTCCACAGTAAAGCTCATCTTAAAAAAAATACATTTAGTTTATTTAAATATATAGTTATGTGATTTATTTAAAAGTAGGCAGGTTGTTTAAGAGCAAATTTACTAAGGTTTATTTACATTTTTAATCTGTATATATTATTTTAAAATGTGAACTTATAGAAAATATATGTTAATTTAAGTGAGAGTAGGTAAACTTAAGTTAGGTATGATTAGATGTGGTTAAGTTAAACAAGACTATGTAAATACTGGTTAGGTTTGATTTGGTTTAGATGCATTTGATCATATGAGTTTGAACTCAAGGAGATAGGTTAGGTTAACTTTGTTTATGCAAACTAAAGTCATTTTTAAATAGTATAGGTTGAGTATGATATATAAACATGTAGAAGAATAAGATACCCACTCAAATTTTTGAAGAAAAAAAAATGTAATTTTGATTTCAGGAACAAACACACAAAAAAAGTCCAATCTGAACCATATCACTCAACTAGCTGAATGCTACTTTAGCAACAAATGGAGAAAAATGGAAAGAAAGAGGCAGTAAAGATTGAAGCTGCCCTTCTAACAGCTTACCTGCCTAGGCCATTAACACATACTTTAAAACCTGTCACTCAAACATACATACCTAGATGAATACTGTAAATATTAAATGAGGGGGTCAGGGCAAAGATATGATAACCCTCATTTGATAACAAATAGCAGTGATTTTTGGTTGCATACCACTTGAACTACAAGTTGTTTTTATAGTCAGTCAAGACCTTGAGGATAACTAATATCGGTGAATTTTTAACTTTTTTATAGCTATATTTCAGAATTTTATAGCTGTTTAAATAGTGAAAATATCCTATCCAAATCAATGAGGGTTATCATGTTTTGCCCCGATCCCCTCAATTTTGGCATTTATTGTTAGTAAAATGGAAAATGGAGAAACATGGTCTGGTATAAATATTTGTACAACATAAATGATAATTTAATTTTATATTAAGAAGAGTATGCAAATATTTAATATTTCTAATGTGTTATACTATTGTGTTGCATGCACTGTTATTCTGATTTTTCTGACATGCTGGCCAACTTCTCATAATTCCAGCATGCAATTAAAAGCGTGGGAACATGGAATGTCTGTGCAGTAAAAGATTTAATCAAAATCTGACAAATTAAATTATTTCTTACAAATCTTTGGCATATCTTGAACATGTTTTCATTGTTTTATTTTTAAAATAAGATTTATGTTTTAATTGCTCTTCATTAAATAAAAGCACACAAATTTTTATGAATTTAGGTTACTGCCTTATATTGTTTGTGCTAAATATTATATATGGTTATTTTTAAAATTGATGATCACTAATAGTCCACATGTAAAGTACTTGAGGAATAAAATTAATATACATGTATTAATACATAGGGCTGGGTTTATATTCATTTTCAACACATAACTAATTATGAATAGTCACAATAAGTTGAAATATATTATTTTCTATGATAGTGCTCATAAATGATACATAGTTAATAATGCACAATTCATATAAAATGGTTTAATAATAATAAGAGCTGTTTATGTGCTATGCATTGACTTGAGCATAAACAGCCCTTGAGCTTGAGTCATACCATCCAATAAAAACGCGAGAAGAGTCTATACTAGTCAATTAAAGGCCAGTTTACACAAAAGACAGAAAATATCGCCTATGCAAGTTTGAAATGTCTTGTTTATTATTAATGAATTTTATTCGTTTTAGTGTTAATAACTAAGATTTTAAAAATGATTGAAAATAAAGGGGAAATACTAACATTTTGATTCTATTATTGAAAAGTAGGTCTACAATAATATTCATTATCATAATAAAATAAAATAAAATCAAAATCAAATTCGATTCAATAATACAGGCACTACTTAAATTATGTAAACTTTTTGTTTCAAAAGATTCAATTTAATGAATGTTTTTCAAGTGGACCTTTGAGATAGATTTTTTAAAAGCCCTATCTAAAGTATATTTGTCACTGGAGTGGTGGTAAGTGATAACTAGCAAAAGTTTTCAAATCTACTGTATGCATTCACTAAACCATGTGAACAACAAGACCATATGTTGAGTTATTGTTACTTTTGAAAATCTAGACTTCCAAAACAATTTGTTTTTATTTATGTTTGTCTCTTAAACATTTTTACATTATTGAAATATTGTTTTTGAAAATAATCATTTAGATGTTTCTTTCTTGTGGTCTGTGGTTCAACAAACGAAACTTCTAAAAGGCTGTGTTCTCTTCACAAATTAAGATGGAGTACTAGAGGAAATGAAGGTAGCTGAAGAAGTCATACAAATCGTCTTTGGTGGTGTTCATGCATATGTCTTTACAAAATAAAAATGTTTTATTTTGAAAATAATATTTTGTATGGCTCTTTCTCTAAGTTATAAAAACTAGTTTATTTATTTTGGCGGCTAGTTCTAGGAGGATACAAGTGTGAATATAATATGTTTTAATTTATTATTTTATGCACTATAATATATCTTGTTGCCATGACCGCAAAACAAAAAACATTCTAGTTTTATTAATATATTTTGTTATTTCCATAAGTTATGAAAAATCTATCATAAGGTAATCCTTATTTAAGTATTACTAGAAGTGTTCTTTTGGTTGGCATTGACACAAGTAACCAAAAATAATTGACAAATTCATTGCAAAATTATAATCCTGTAAATAGAGGCGATCAATGGTTAAAATCGAAGTGTAATGTATATAAAACAATTATTCAATTTTATTAATAATATTTATAAATAACTTTTACGAATTTTTTTTTTAAAACAGGGTTGCGCAGACTAGAATATACCAAAATTTGTTTTAGCTTTATTATTATTTCAATTTATTTAAGGTACTGTATTTATTATGTCAAACAATTGCTATAACAATATTATTGAAATTGTATGGCCACTATGTTTCAATTCAAGCAAGTCTCAAGTTTGTTGTGTATTTTCTACAACTGCATCAACTGTGTATTGTATTTAAAAATTGTTACAGTGACATGTTATATGTACTCTTTCAAGTGAAGAAAATGTAAAATATAATATATAATATATAACATTTTCTTTGAACACTCAATGAAAAGATCAGAGAACATTCAGAGAATATGCTGAATACACTAAGTGAATGCTCCGTTTTTGTCTAAACTTTGTTGCAGCAACCTGAATAATTCACAAGGTCTATATGTTGTACCATGCTACTGGAACCATTGTTGAATATTATGAATATTTCTTGTACCATATATACTTGTCAAATTTATGATAGACTTAAAAAAAATCTTGATATCACATTTGTCAGTTACTTTTTGACCACCCTCATAATAAAAAGATACCGAATAATAATTCCATTACTAAAGCAAGTTTAAAAATGGCTAGTTTTTATTGAAAGCTTTGGAAATGATTGTTCTGCTTTATTACACATTGGTGAGTAATGTGAAATTTATCAGAAAACCTTTTGCTCTCCAAAAAGTTTACACTTTCGTAATGTAAAGCTAAAATAAACCCCTAATACTCAACATCATGTTTCTTGACAGGCTCATTTAGCACTTGTATCACTTGAATTTTGTTAAGAAACAAACTTGTTGTGTATACACACTGCCAATTCTAAGAAACTAAGAAGCTTGTTTTCGTAATAGATTTATTTTGTTATATTTGAAAGAATAAACACATCCCCTTTACTGATAGGTTGTTTCCATAAGAACGAAAATAATATTCCTTAATAAATGTAAAAATCATTTTAAAAATATAAGCAGGGCTAGCCTGGTCAACAATGAACTGCAGACCACAAGCTGATGATTAGTCACCTAGATGACCATCACAATATGCAAGCAGTGTTTACATTCGGTATACATTTTGTATGAAGAGCTCCATAAATTATCTCTTATTAAATCATAATTACTAAATATTTATTTCATTCATAAAGTAAGTACATATAAAAAAATATGACAAAAGAATGGTTAGCCCACACCGGTGGGTGTATGGTTTAATGTATTAAACCCATTTTTCAACTTGACACGGTTGACTTTGTGGTCAAGTTTTAATCCTGGTTAGATGCAATGACATTGTTTTCCACATTTATGACTGGTTTTCCAAAACTTCCTGATGCAATCATAAAAAAAGCTGTAAAATATTTTGTAATAGTGTGTTATTCCTATACACTTTCAGTTTATTGCTCCCATGTTACAATGTCATTTTCAGGTGACCAAGTTGCGAAAGGAATTATCCACTAGTTTATATTTGAGAAATTACTGCTCTGTTTGAGTATTTTTTATCGGTAAACTGCATTCACATAAGGTACCACAAGCATAATTTTAATGATCATGCAAAAATAAGACTTTATTGAGGATTCTGTAGCTGCTAGGTGTAGATGTAGATCATTGCCTTTTAGCTCAGATAAAAAGTAAAATGGACTAACTGATGTACATCACTCATTAAGAAAGTTTGCATCTAGGTAGCACTAACTTAAAAAGGAATATCTTTAAATTTAATAAGGAGTCCATCAATGGTGACTGTGATTACCATTTGCTTTTCTAGAGTTAGTTCATTTAGTATAGGGCTATGACGGTTCCGCTATCTCCTTCAAAGTCTCTAAGCTTCTGAAAACAATTCAGCTATCGCCTTCAAAGTCTCTAAGCTTCTGAAAACGATTCAGCTATCTCCTTCAAAGTCTCTAAGCTTCTGAGAAAGAGTCAGCTATCTGCTTCAAAGTCTTTAATCTTCTGAGAAAGATTCTGCTTTCTCCTTCAAAGTCTCTAAGCTTCTGAGAAAGATTCAGCTATCTTCTTCAAAGTCTCTAATCTTCTGAGAAAGATTCTGCTATCTCCTTCAAAGTCTCTAAGCTTCTGAAAACGATTCAGCTATCGCCTTCAAAGTCTCTAAGCTTCTGAAAATGATTCAGCTATCTCCTTCAAAGTCTCTAATTTTCTGAGAAAGATTCTGCTATCTCCTTCATAGTGTTCTGTAAACTAAATATGATATAATAATGAAGTGGTAACAATGTTAATATGTGTGCTTCAAGTCTCTTGTTTATGTTTTTCCCAGATAATATCTAAGATGTCACCTTTGAAAAATGCAATCCCTCTTCAATCCCGCTCTGACCCATATCACTTCCTTCAATATACTAATAAAGAGCTACTTAGGGCCATAGCCCAGTATAAAGTGAACAAGAAAGAAATATGAAATGACAGCTTTGTAATCATATCATATTTCTCTTCCTTGTTTGCAAATTTAACTTGGTGTAATGTGCCTTTGGTGGGGTTTTTTGGCACAAAACTTTTCTTATGTTGGCTTGTAGATCACTCTATACCTCAGTTTTAGCTTCTGTGGTGCTGACTGACAGCTCACAGCTGACTTCTGACGGCTTTGAAAAGCTACCAGACCAAATTATGTATCCCTACGCCGAACCATATGATCTGCAAAAAACATGTCTTTAGCAGTTGTCACTTCTGACAGTCAAAATTTAGGTATATACCTAAATGTTGACTGTCAGCTGTGAACTGTCAGTCAGCACCAAAGAAGCCATGCGGCTAGTTTATAATTGCTTTGCATCTTTTTTTCAGGCACAATCTTGGAGGAACTTGTTAAAAAGTTTGGTAGCATTCTATGTTGCAAATAGCACTTAGCATAAAAGTTAAAATAGTGAAACATCTACTGTTGCACAAAAGATTAATGTACTTATTCTCGCCATACCCACATAAAAGCTTAGCACTAAAAGCAATTCTTGTAAGAGAATGTTTAATCATTATGACATTAAGTCTATTCTTTTAACTATAGTAAACTATGCAGAAAGCATAACGAAGAAATTAAGACTTATTGAGCTAGGCCTATATACATTCCATCTTTAACTGTCAACAATGTTAGCTGTTTATGCTAATTTTTTTTTTGGAAAATTGTATAAAATAAAATAATTTTCATTCATTATTATTTTAATGTAAGATGTAAGTTATATCGTGCATTTTTCATATGTAGCATTTAATGCAGTTACTTTTTATTTTTAGCACTGTGTATTACTACCTGTTCAGGTTATACACTTGCAGTTACTTACATGAATATCAAGACCACAGAGCCAAGTTTGGATTTTAAAAATAACGCATTATGTAGTACAATGGTGATAACCAGGGCCAGGGCCACCTGGAGGGGCGATTGAAGCAGGCGACCACCAACTGAGATGTCATGCCACTGTTTCTGCCTTACAATTAAAATAGCCCACCTCGGTGGCTGCATGGCCTAAGACGTTATTCTCCCAATAGACTTTAACGACGATGATAGGGAAATCGATTTTCAAATCCTGGTCAGGAGTACTAAAGGTGGTTTTTTCCTTAAATGGACTTCCACCTTTCTTTCACGCAAATATGGGTACAAAATAATCTAAAATTCAACCTTCAACATCCCTAACGCATTACCATAATTAGTAGTTCATATGGGTATAACCCAAAAAGGTACTAAGGCGCTGCACTAAATATATATATATATGTATTTATTTGTAAATAATTGTTCTCACGTATTTTATATTGTACTAATTCCTTTTAATGTTTTAGTATGACTTGTATCACTGTTATAACTTCAAAAGAGTACAGAGTTGATACATTAGTTTACCAACCTCAGACATACTGCAGAACCTCTATAATGCAGCGTTGTGTAAAAACTGTGTTTCATGAAGTGCTTTTATTTTCATTACCTTAATTGTATTATTATCAAATGATTGATGGTGGTATTAAGAAGGAACTTGTTAGCTTTGTCTCAAATAATGGTTAGAAACTGATTTTTTAACCTGTAAGGTCAAGGGTCTAAATAAAATCTTGTAATTTATCTTCTAGATTTTTCAGAGAAATTTGAGTACCACCATATTGCCATAGGCCTACAGCCGAGTAAAATTAGCTTTTTATAACTTTTAATAAAAGTTTATTCACCAATAATCAAGAAAAACAACAGGTATGAATTTTTGTCTTATAATGGTTTTCTTCCAAGTCAGAAGGCAATGTTTGGACCAAAATAATGTAAAAGAGGAGGTGGTGTCAACATGAAATTTTGTCCGGACACAAAACTATGCTCGAGGCGAACATGGTAATATAATTTTTTACTCCTCAAATGTAATGTATCATATTAAACCAACATTTCACTCCTAGTATACAAAATAAGTGGAGGATTCAAATATTACAGCTCTGCCATGACTGTAAAATACCTTTATCAACCCTAAGCCTTAGATTAAACCATTAATAATCTTAGCAATAAAGTGTACTAATTAAAACAAAAAAAAGTTGTTGATATTTAAAAAAATTACATTTTATCAAAACTATCATAAAGCAAAGAGATACATTTATTAAAATTGGCAAGCTTATAATTGAAGTGACACGATTAAAAAAACTGAGGTTTGAAATCAAATCATCGTATCCAGCATGAACCAAAGTTGGAAACTACACATTCCTGGTGAGACATTGCAACTAATCTGGAGAGGGTTGCGTCAGGAGGGAGTAGATAATACCTCTGAAGCAGATATATGTAAATAAATATTAAATTTAGAAGAATGCAAGTGTTAATTGTTGCATATGTATTTTTATTTTTGTAAAGTGCGTCTTTTGAGTTAGTTGTGTGCATTTGTTACAAATTTTTGCTCATATTTTTAGGTCATTTTTTGAAAATTCATAGTAATAATTCTTGTCATTCTCTATAGGTCTTTATTTGATCATTTGGTCATCAAAATCTGGGCCCTGATTATTACTAATATTATAATTTCAATATACTTTATTTAGATCTAGAACATTATTTAAAAAAAAGCACAAGATAAACACTATAACATACCTCTCATGATGCAAAGAAGAATGTTCAGATCATAATGGGAAAGATCAACGACCCAATTATATTGATCTTGTAGCTCTCCACCGAAATGGTGAGCAGCATCTTGAGAACCAAAACAGTGGTCACCTTTTCTTAGACATGTCACTCTATATTTTAACACTTTTTCCTCTTCTTTCCTCTTATCTAATTTATTGTACATAATTTTTTCTAGAGCATTTTTTTCCTTCAGTTCAAGCTTTTTTTGTGTTTTGTTTACAGTAGAGGAATTAGGGCATTCTGGTTGTACCAAGGATAAATTAGATTGTTGTAGCTTTTTCATTTCTATTTGAACATTATCATAGTTTAGATCCATTGCACAGGCTTTGTTGGCCAAGTCATCTAATATTTGAGATGACAACCCACTATCTCGAAAAGATTCAGACAAAGCCTTTATTTTTATCTCTATTTCCTTGGCAACAATATACTCTGCCATAGATGGGTATTTAATACCAGTGAAGCTATTTACTCTGTCCCATACAGAAATTGTTTTCTGCCAGTTGACACATGTAGATAATAACTTAAGAGTCATTATATCGGTGTCCTGAAAATAATTATAGAAAACCAATATAAAAATTAGGTACAAATGTTATTTTTTTAAATTATTTATGTGATGAACAACAGTTCAACTTGATTTGTGGTGTGTCATTTGTATCAAATGCTAATAAATATTACTTTTGATGATAAAACCATGATACAAATTAATATGAAGTTTAGTTACATATGCTGCCAATTACGAGGTTATCGTGGAATTTACAAAACTAGAAATAAATTTAACTCTAGGATAGTAAAAAGTAAATTTAACTTTCAATTTCTTAAATATTAAAGCCATAATTTTTTTCTATACCAATTACAGCCATAATTTAATATTTTAAAGATTAAATCTATTTCAGCCTTAAAAGTGATTTTTGTATTATTAATATAACTGTTATTATTTTACTTCTCAAATCAAGATATGGTTTGTGTTAAATAAACATAAAAAGGTAGTGGCTGTTATTTTATTTATTTTTTGTGATAATTTTGATTAAATGAACTGACATTGATCTCAGAATTTAATCAAAGAGAAGAAATGAAAAACTTTACTTTACATTCTTTCACTATTATTATTTGGTTTGAAAATAAATCCACACAAAAGTAGCCACTAACATCATAAACTAATAAAAAATTAAAACTAGTTAGAAAAAGAAAATAAAGTCTTGGCAATAGAAAGGACATAGACAGATATGTGATAACGAGGGCGAGACAATGAATGTGCAATGGAATGCAGAGTGATATAATTAAAAATGAAACAAAGCATCCTCTGACACTTGGTATAAAGTCTAACAGAGAAACACTTAAACCCCCCACACTCCCCTTACCAACCACAAAGTATTAGCAGGTTATAGAAATTATTTTTCTTCTTTCTTATACTAAATACAGACCCAAGTGAAAAGCAAGGCCAATATAAAAATATTTTACAATAATGATTAAACACATAAGTTCTAAAGACCACAAAAACTATAAGGCTGATTTCTCTTACAGTAACAGTTATTTTTGGATCAACAATAAGGGTACTGAACTATATATGCCATCTAACTGAATACAGCTGAAGTCAAATGGTAAGACAAAGTTACATAAAGCATGCCACTATTAAATTTCAGTACAAGCTCTTAAGGACACTTATAATTTCACTAGCCCATTGGTTTCCCTGTTAGAGCTGTCCTTTTAATAGTCCATATTATATTTTGAAAACCTCTATGGGCCAATAGCACCTCCTATTTATGTGAGGTAGCATTATGAAGAGTGTGTAACTCAATTTACACTCTGCCCGGTTTTTAAGAGCTCAGCACTGTGAGACCGTTGTAGTGTTTAAAACTGAAGAGTTATGTCAGCAAATCCCATCCCATCCCAATAAAATTTTATTTCAATTGGTTGTATGTAGAACGTTTGGTAGATTTTACATTCATACAAAAACAAATATATAATTCTTTGTGTGTATAGTTCAATAGACTAGATTGTGTGTTACCACAAAAATGTTAAATATTTGAAAATATATTTTATGTGCAGCAACAATTTATTATACCATTATATACTTTTAGATGAAAGAAATGGCTACCTGCAGTGTTGGTCAAGCTGTCTAAAAGCATTATACTCACAATATACTTTGTCACCATTAATAATCAGGTCAGGGTTCGAATCCTGGTCAAAGTCACTGGCATGTGTCCAATACCTTAACACAGTCAGTAGCTTGTATGCCAACCATGCTAGGGGTGGCAGGTTCCATTCCTGGTGGAGTGAATGTTGTTTTTATTAGTGTAAGGGTAGTTCATAAGTCGTGTGGTGATATAATTAATTTGTTTGTAGCATGCACATAAAATAGACCTGATAAAAAAAGACTTCTATGTAATTGGTCTAGCCAGCAAATTTTCCATAGTTCCACACAATTACTGGTTCACTTTTTCTTAGCAAATCTCCTCATCCTTATGCCATTATATTATTGATTTAAATTAGTGTAAGATGCTGATCGCTAGAACATAGGCATCAGACATAGCACTACATGTAAATATAAGCCTACTAAGCTTAGCACCAATGAATAACCCTAATGATAGCAGTAAAAAATTTGAACTAATGCACTATTTCAAAAGAAAAACCTAGCTTATTAAAACTTACCTGAGAAGCCTTTCTACCCGGTGCGGATTATAATAATTGTTTAGGTCATTATTTTGATGCATGTCTCCATCATGTTTAGTTAATTAGTCTAATTTTATTTTAGTTATTTTACGTGAATTTTCTGAACTGAATGACTCTTATCAGCACACAAGAATCTTCTATGAGTGAGAGCAAAAGGGCCAATCAATTTTGCCGGGAAAGGTATTATCCCATACCTTTCAGGCTTAATTTACATACCCCTATCGACGTGGGACCGACGGCTTTACTTCCCCTTGGAAAGAAGCTGTGCTACAGATTTTTATCGCTCAAGAAAAATCTGTTGACCCTGGCTGGGTTTGAGCCCACAAATATGGGGTCCTGAGGCGAGCACTTTACCCCAAGACCACTGAGGTCAACTAATCGTAATTGTTATTGAAAGTAAAACTAAGGTTACACGCAACCTATTATATTGTAATCAAACTAATAAGGTATATGTGAGTGAGGTACTAGCTAATTGTTATTGAAGGTGCACACACCTTCACATGGATAGAGATGGAAACAATTTGTATAAACTGACTTGGAAAAACTATCTTCAATTTGACAACCCAGAATACATCACAGGTGACTTTGTTCAGGAAACCAGTTATTTGAAAACTGGAAACTCATGTTGGCACAAAGGAGTAGGGGGGGAATGTATTTACATTTTGAGTCAGTTTAATTAATTATGTAAAGATATATTATACAGTGATCAATAAAGATGTATTATTGGAGGCTTTTGATAACCATTTAGATGAACTTGATGACTAATAAATCAAATAAGACATATTTATAGAATGCGAAATGTTGGTGAATTTCAATCAATGTTGTTGGTTAAGAGTGAGCTTCCTATAAAAATCAGAGTTTATTTGTATTAGGGATTGTTTGGTTGAGTTCTTTGGTGCTTCAGTTCTTCCGGGGTCTTCCCTTAACTCTTTTAATGACACCAGCCAATCTAATTGGCTTTCCAGATTTGTGATAATTATGGCATTTCCCGAGAGGGAAGGTGGAAATGTATTATTTAACTATAACAAGAACATTCTCCTCTATTAAAGAACCGTATATGCAGATAAAAACGTTAAACCAATCTGATGAATCCCTTCATAAATAACATTTGGCGATTTTCCTTGTACAAACCTTTCAAAAATTATTAAATAGCCATGGAATTCTAACACAAAGCCATTATAGGTGTGGCACTAAAAGGGCTAAGAACCAGTTTTGGTTTCTTAGAAAGTTGCTTCTCAGTTATGTATATAAAATTTAAAAAAAATTCTTCATAAACACATGTATACAATAAAATTAATCTAGTTTTTTAAGTACAAAGTTAGTAAATATGTTATTTAAAAGTTGGTCATTTACATATGACTAGTTAGTAATGTCAAATTTAGATGTATTGTTGGAGAAAAACAACTGGCTTGAGGTTAGGCCTATTTGGTATGATTAAGTGGACTTTGGAACCAAAATACTAGAACTATAACCAGTAATATAATACAAACAGAAACAAATAAAAGGACAAGTAAAAAATGACTTTCCCAACTAAAAGAGGGGCATAGTTCACTCTCCACACTGCTTTCAATTAACAATAATATAATTGTAATATTTATATAGCCTATTTTACTCCACCAAAACTTTTTAAAAGTGTCTCTCGACCTAGGTTTCATTCTATCGAATAATATTAAAAGGTAATCAGCAATTTTTAAAGGTTCCTTGAATTAAGGTTTTGATCTATCAGAACTCAAGGAATGAGTGATCAAATTTTCCAACATATCTTGTGCTTGTGTGTGTAAAAATGTAAGTTAAATCAATTATACGGTAGTATAGTAAAGTTAATATGATACACCATCATAACAGTTCTTACAAACTATACACACACACACACACACACACACACACACACACACACACACACACACACACACACACACACACACACACACACACACACA